>VDCT01000873.1:0-163082 GCA_009763385.1 Coix lacryma-jobi var. lacryma-jobi | reverse complement strand
ACTGTCCGCGGGTTTGTACCGCGGACTGTCCGCCGTTCTCTTGACAGTGAACAATCAGGGGTCTGCGCCTGACTGACCTGACCAGCTTCGATCCCCGGACTGTCCGCCGCTGGGGCCGCGGACTGTCCGCGAATGAACAGAGAGCAGAAAAACTGCTCGGGACAAAAGCCAAATTGATCGGAACTTCACCAAATCAAAAGGGACTTCGATCAAACTTCTCCCAGGTGATCCTCTATGTATTGGGGTGCTAATCCTAAGAAATCATCGCACCAAACCAAGTCAATCAAGAGAGATTCGTGGATCACCGAAAAGGGGAAGAACAAAGAACGAACACGAAATCGACCCGATCTATGAATTCGTGGGGTTAGGGGAGAAATCCTTCGGTAGAAAGGAGGGGCTCACGACCAAGAACAAATTGATTCAAGTGGAATCGAAAATCATCTCGCGGAGAGGAAGAACGAGACAAATCTCCGGGAGATGAAAAACCAAAACGTGAAGAACACAGAACACGATTCAATTTCAGCCGAAATTCCTACACACGAGGAGACAATGAGAATACGGTCTCGTTTCCTCAAAAGATCCAAATACACAGAGGTATGATTTCCATCTCTGCGGATCGCTTGCAGCGAGGTATAATTAGAACCTAAGCAGAGGGCTAGAGATAGAGTGCTCAGGAACAAATGACTACAAGGATAAAGGGAGAGAAGGGGTTCGTCTCTTATTTATAGCCTAAAACAATAATCCCTTTTCTACCCCTAGATACAAGAGCGAAGCGGCCACCCTAGGGGTATCCTGGTCCAACTCTGCTGATAGCCGATCCGACGGCCACGCGCCCACCTCATCCTTAGCTTCGCCTCGACGCAAGCCTCAGGATGCCGCCCCCGTCGACCGCCGCGCCTACCTCGCGGATAGTTGCGCCGCCGCGCCCGCCTCTCTACGCCGCCACGCGTCGACCGTCCTTTTTGCGGACCCCCCCCCGGTTTGAGGCCGAAACCGGGAAACCTGGGCTTCCCCCGGTTTTGAGGCTGAAACCAGGAAACCTGTCCTCAGGCTGAGTTTTGTGGCCCAAACTCAGAAACCCGCGCGCCTAGGTTTTGAGGCCCAAACCTAGAAACTGTCCACGCCGAGTTTTGAGGCCTAAACTCGGAAACCGGCCACCCCGAGTTTTGAGGCCCAAACTCGGAAACCATCGAGGGTATCTTTTAGAGGCTCTGCTACCGAACCCGTGCCATAGACGGGATGTGGTTCGCACACCCCGAGTCCCAGCACCGATGCCGGAGCATGTCCAGCCTCCACGCCGGGCACAGTGCATTCGCCATCCTTCTCGGCCTTCCGCCAAGTGTCACGACGCCATCACCTTCCTCCCGACTCGGCCGATGCACCGCACATCCCCATGTACTCTTGCTTGTCAACGCCACGTGCCAGCTACCACAGCTGGTCCTCAGGTCTCCCGGTCCGTCGGTCCAAGCTCCACGTCCGCCCTTCACCGCTCCCGGTCCGTCGGCACGACACGTCCCTACTTGACCTTCACCTCACCTTTGACCACTGCCCGAGCTCCGCACCTGCACATCAACACAGCCAAGAGACATGTTGCCCGTTGATCGATCACTCATCACTCAGGAAGGGAACCACAAGGGCACATATCAACCTTGTGTTCTCAGATAAAATGTTCACACTCGATCCTAAATCACACATGGCATTTTTAAAGACTTCACCAAAGATTGAGCATCTAATTATGGGACTTCCAGGATCACCCTTTTTAACAGTCATGGTTTGATCTTCATAATAGTTAAAATATTTTATTTCAACCATATTAGCAGTTTCCATGTCAGGTTTAGCAGGAATTTTGCCAGATTCAAAAGATGGTATGATAGCAGCAAGTTGAGCTAATTGGGTTTCTAACCTCTTATTAAAGCTAAGTTGATTTTTCAGAGCAGATGAGAAATCTTCCAATTTAGCATTTATATTCTGAAGAATTTTATCATTCGTCATTAATCTCTCTTTCAAGAAATCAGTAGTTTTACCTTATGAGTAAACTAAATTTTTTAGGAATGAGAAATTATCAGAATTATGAAAATTAGAGCGGGGGAATGAATTGTTACCTTCAGAGTTTGCAGGTTGATTCCATCCTTGATTCTGTTGACGGAAACCGTTGTTGTTGTTGATGAAGTTCAAATCTTCATGTAGCTCGGGGCAGTGGCTCCCAGAATGTCCAGTTTCTCCACAGACTTCACAAGTCATGTAGGATTCCAGAGATTGGACACTCTCCTGTTGGTTCATCTTCTCACAGCTGTCCAGTTTCATTGCCAGCAGGTCCATCTTGGCCACAATCATGTCAGCTTCCTTAAGGGAATGCATACCTCGCTTATGGGGCTGCAGTCTCTCGTCATTCCATCCTTGGTTCGACACCATCTTCTCTATGAGAGCCTTAGCATCTGCAACATTCAGAGAAAAGAATGCACCGCCGGCAGCGTCATCCAAATGGCTTCTAGAGAGTGGGGTTAGGCCATGGTAGAAGTTCTGGATCAATAGCCAGTCCTCCATACCATGGTGCGGACAAGCAGCGACATACTCTTGCAACCTCTCCCAAGCCTCGGGAATAGATTCCTTGGCTTGTTGCGTAAAGCTGGAGATTTTGTTGCGCAGAGCATTCGTCTTGCCCATAGGAAAGAATTTGGCAAGAAAAGCATTGGAACACTTGTCCCATGTGTCTACAACGTTGCGATCGGTATAGAACCATTGCTTCGCTTTTCCTAGCAAAGAGAAAGGAAAGAGACGAAGACGGATGGCTTCTTGGGTTATCCCCTTAATGGTGAAGGTGCCGCAAATCTCCAAAAAATGTTGGAGGTGAGCATTGGCATCCTCATGAGCCTTGCCACAGAACGGGCTAGCTTGGACCATCGTGATCAGAGCCGGTTTCAACTCAAAATTGAGGTGGGCATCGATCACGTCTGGTCCCGTCGCTATATTAGCGGCAGAAGGAGCAGAAAATTCACGAATGGCTTTGTTGGCCATCTGTTGACGCAAAATGTGACACCCCGCGCCAGGCACACAGCAAGCCAAACGAGGCTGGCATCAATCGGGTGCCCAGAATGTGTCGAATCCGGAAACGTGCCAGTCGGTTTGACCTGAAAACCAACAAGGGATGAAAGTGTGAGAATACCTTGGAACGTGCCGGGTAAGACCAGACAGTTCCATATATACGGCTTTAAAAGCCAATCATGATGGCACACAGCTATGAGAGCTGTTTGTCGAAACAGGTTTATAATGTCATTCAACAAGCGTAGAGATGAAAATCAGAAGCATACTGAATGCCGAACACATAAATAACAAAAGGGTAAAGAAGTAAGTTGTAAACATAAATCTATCCAAATAACATGTGCATAGGCTAATCCAACTAATATGCCGCACGTTTAGCCTTCATGAACCCATCAACTATAAACTCAAGCAAAGCTAATCCACCGCATGATACCACTCGCTATAAGTCCACACCACTCCTTATAATTAGATTAATCGACCGCATGATACGATCTAATTATAAGTAGCTAAAAGCATACATATATCTGAACAGATCTATAAAAACTCATTACTCATGTAAGCTTAACCAGAGTCGACAAACTAGCCGAACTGGGGTCCATGAAGAAGGAACATACAAACAAGCATGATTAAACTAATCTAAAACCTGCATCTGCCGCAGGATACCCAGTTCTATCAAAGCCTAACCGTGATCGACATGTATGAACCCACAACATGTAACAATATAGATTGAAAGATAATCCGTCCATCATGATCTTATGGTTAGCAGAGCATAAGCAAACTCATGCAACGAGGCCGAACAAAGATCAATCTAGATTGGGCAAAAAGTGTTACGGGAATTAAATAAATAAAACATATAACACATGATAACTTAATGAATCTATTAGACCTGCCAAATCTAACAGAGCCGATAACTATTTTTACTCATGACTTAATCCGCCGCACGATACAAGGCATAAGCAAAAACTTCCCGTCATAAGCTTAAATCCGCCGCACGATACTAAGCTTAACATACGAGACTACTTGCATCATATCTAAATCCACCGCATGATACTAGACATGATAGCAAGGTTGCCGGTACTTACGGAGGTCGACGGATCGATGATTCCTCTTGAAGAACTCGACGACACGACTTAAGGACTCGAAAGGTGGCACGCGGCCGGTTGTATTGATATGGTTGTGAACAGTTTTACAATGGTCGAGGGCGTATATTTATACCCTGGACGAAACACGAATCCTAGACGATTACGACTTAAAATAAGGAAAGATATAAATCATATTCCTAATTCTTTCGGCGTCTTCCATCTCCACGTATCTTCCTGCGCAAGCCAGCTTTACTTGTATCATCCATCTCCCGAATGGGGCCACTGAGTCACGAAATAGCCGACCGCACAAGTACTCACCGAAAGTCTTAAGGATCAAACAGCTTCCCGAATGCCTACCGAATCCTTCTCTTCTCTGCTGGCTGGACCCATCTGTCATACCTTCGTGCGTGCGAAAATCTGGTGTTAACACATGCCCCCTAATTTTGGGACTAATGATTATTCCAAAATTTCTTTTCCTTTTCGCATTGACGTGGAACCTCCAGAAGCATCTTTCTTCACTCGTCATAATTACCGTACCTACCGATTCATCTCTCGATGCACTTGGGATCCTTTAAACTCCCCTTTTTCCTTACTCCGGCTTTATACATTTCGAACTCCCCTGCTTCTATCTCAAAGCCAGAAATTCTTCTCCTTCCTCACCATCAATCAGACACAAAATGTCTTCTGAGGCAAGCTGCAATAACCTCGAGCTTGGGGCTTCTAGTACTTCTAGGAGAAGGTTATCTCCTAATCATTCCTGCTCCAAGATGAACCAGTCGCCCTCACATTGTTGTTCTTGTTTAGGTGGATTGATGACGATTTTCCCGAGGCCCTGACTCAGAAGGTCACAGATCTTCAATTTGATCTAGAAACGAGGAATTGGGAGATTACCCGAATCTCTCGAGAGCGTGATGCCGCTCAAGAACAGGCTATCGGTAAGTATTCTTCCACTGCTCTTTCCCTATTCTTCTTTCCTGTTTTACTGATCCTTCCTCCTCTTCAGCTCTGGAGGCTAAGCTTCACTCCCTCGAAGCCGCCATTGCCGATCTTGCCATTACAGCCAATGTGCTAGGTACATCGGCTCTGAGGCGGGTGAACGAGGTCAACCGGGTTCTCCCCGACATCTCCAGGGCTGGCATGGGTTACGGTGCAACACTCGCCTTCAACGCTGTTCGGATCCACTCCGGTGTCGACTACCGTCACTTCGACATTTGCGAGCGAGGACTAGAATTCAGGGTGGCACACTCTGTTGATGACATGAAAGAAGCTGGAACAGATCTAGCCGATTCCTTTGACTTTGATCTCCCGATTAGGAACAGAATAGAATGGACAAACTGACTTCCTATTGTAACTTGCTTTCCTTTCTATAAATAAAATCTTCGTCCATCAACTCGTGGTTGATCCTTCGAGATCAATATGCGCTCTGTTCCACGCATCAGCCACTGACTCTCTGCCCATTTAAGTAGTGATGCACATTTTATCGGCTATTATTAATAATTATGCTCAATCATCTTCGCTTTGCAAGCAACCGTCATAATTGGCCACCCCAAACTTGGGGTCTTTTGAATTATTCTCTCGGTTTTTGACTCATGGTGGCACCAGGATATTGTCCCTTCAGTTCTCCTGTCTTCAGCGTCAATCGGTAAACGATCATTCAAAACTGAACAGCTTGTAGCCGAATCCCATCGGCTTTCTAACTTCAGAGTCATGATTCTCTTTAGTCGTCAAAAGACCTGGCCTGGCCCAATAACGGCCCATAAGCTGCGAAAAGCTCTAATCCAACGCTTGGTCTTTTAGCGTGCAAACTAAAGTCCTAAAAATATGATTCCATACAGACTGCCACCTTATCTTCAACCAAATAATTCAACTTGTGGACTTTCCAACTCTCGGACCCCAGCTCGAACCAAAGAGAGTCTTCCGCCTGTATTCTCATTAATGGCAGGCAGCAACCATCACAGTAGACAACCTACCGGAGATGAAGCAGGAGGAAGCCAAGCACCAACTCGCCGGTGTTATGGGTAAAAACCAATTTCTTCCCCCTTTTGCAATAGCGTTTCTTGCCTGTCTATCCCCGATTCAATCATTCATCTTCCTTTCAGAATGATGTCTCCCTCTAACCAAGCTCGGGATCCTTCAGAAACGGTAAATCCAATAGCTCTTCTTAATTTATCGGACCCCGAACTTGATAACTTATTTTAGCAGATCCATCTGAATGTTCCCCGATACCGCGAGGAAAAGGATAATGCTCAGAAAGACCTGGAAACCGCATCTCAGAAGCATAGTATCGAGGAAGCTGAATGGGCAGATCAACGGAAACAGCTCTGCAGCATCATCACAGGTTAGCAGAAATTTGGTCCTCTTCTTCCGGTTGAGCCTGCTATGCCTGATATGTTCCTTCCCCTTGTTAGCCCTTTCTGCAGAGAATGACCGTCTAAAAGCAGCAGCAAACAGAATCGCTCTCAAGGTGAATGCTAATGGAGATTCAACCGAAGCCCGTCTTGATGCTTTGGATGGTCGCATTGATCAGGCCGTCATCCAAGGTGTGCATGCTGGGGTCTCTTTCGGATTAGCGGCGATGAGCTCCTAGACCAAAGAAGACTATTCCTTCCTACCAGTTGGTTTCGCAGGGGACCCAGATGAATTTGAAAACTTTGAGATCTATAATAGCCATGCAGCCGCCATTGCCAAGACAATCGACGCGCAATCCATTGTGAATAAATTATTCCGAGAGTAGTTTGTACCAGGATAGATCTATAAATGAAGTTTGCAGCAGATGAACTTGCTCTTCTCTGAATAATGTTTATCAATGACTTTCCTCATTCACAACATTTCTTCAGAAGAACGCTTGCCGAATGTATGACGTCATCTTAGCCGACTAAATCCCATTCTCAACATGTCATGTCACCCGACATTGCACTTACTGCATTCCACCTTTCTCTTTCCCCGATGAACCTGCTAACTTGAAAAACGCTAGGGTCACCAAGGTTATGAATATCTGTACTGAAGGCGATATAAATAAGATATCGGCTATAACTTGACACTTGCAAAACATTTTTCCGCTAAAGGCGATGCTCTTACATCGGCTGTATAAAAACATCTCTTGACTTACATAACTCCCACACTTTCGGCTTTTAACAAGCAGTGCCGAAGCTTCAACATACAAATCAAAAATTTATCATAGCCGAATACCCTTTCCTGGGGTCTGACATTTTTGGCTAAGGTAAATTTCTATATATCTTATCTTTTAAACCCTCAAAAATAAGGGCCGACCCTACTATAAGGTCATCGGCCGTCACGCACAACCCGAAATAATCACCAAGTTGTAGAAGTGCCTTTCATAGAACCCTCAATCTCACTAAAGGCTTTCGTTGTACGACACCTTGTATAAATCTCTTCTGATCCTTTTCTGGCAATGGAGAAGTAAACAGAATTTTTCAAACGTCCATCGACCTTGAACATACTCGAGACCCAAACTTGCACATACTGATCCTAATTCGGCTTTATCATCAACACTTTATTCCTTGTCAGCCGACATGAAACTCTTGGCCTCAATTCTTCTCCACCACCACTGGTTGGATTTAAAAATTACTCTGAGAGCCGACTGTCTGAATCGGCTGTTGGTCCTCGCCAAAAACGTTTACAGGACCTGCTTCCCAAGCTCTTCTAGAGAAACACTCAACACCTTCGTACTCCTAGTAGGTTGGCTCTGTACTAGCAATACTTACCGAATCATCAGCATGGACGATCTCGATATCATCTCCAACCCACTGGATGAGGAACTGATGCATAGTCGACGGCACACAACAATTTGCATGTATCCAGTCTCTTCCCAACAGCAAACTGTATGCCCCCTTGCCATCAATGACAAAGAAGATGGTGATCAAGGTTTTAGACCCAATCATCAACTGAACATGGACCGCCCCTCGAGTATCAGAAGAATTGCTCGCAAAGTCTCTCAACACCATGTCGGTCTTCAATAGATCTTCACTTGTCATGCCAAGCTTTCTAAAAGTGGTATACGACATGATATTTATAGCAGCCCCTCCATCAATGAACATCTTGGTCGGTGGCTTGCCATTGACATACCCTCTCATATAAAGTGGCTTCAAGTGTCGATGCCTGATCGGTTTATCAAATACTGCCCTTTGAGCCAAGACGAGATGAGCCAACAGGTCCTGAAATTCACTTTCATCGAAATCTGAATATGCCTCGTCTTGGACATCTTGATTCTCAGGGGCTATGAACTCTGACGGTAGAAAGAATGCCATGCACGTATCAGCCGAACGATTACCTTCACCCAGCCTTCCCTTAGGATGCCAGATTTGCTTTGCTCTGGTGTCCGTTCGTGCCAATTCTCTATTCCTTAAGCGCTGCACTCTCCTCTTCTGGCTTCTCCTTAAACCTGGTGGACACCACTGTCTGCCAGACATACTCGCGGTACTCTTCTTGTCCAGTGCAAGCCCAATTTGGATCGGCAAACCTTCTTTCCTGCTGATCTCCGGAACTATTTATTTTTATACGCCGATTGTCCTCAGGGATCCGGGGCCCAAGCCTTTCATGGACAGATCGGCGGTTGACTCGAGACTGCCTAAACTCGGAGTATTGATTATTGCACTCGGGGCAGTTGTCTTTAACAGGCAGCTTCAAGCCTTCGTTCCAACAATACTGGAAAAACGAGCATTCCCAATGAAACTGTTCCTGCTCTCTCGTATCTTCTCATTCTTCCCGGTACATCTCTTCTTTGTACCCTCGTTGCTCCTCCAGGAACTTCCGTTCTTCATAAAGCCTCTGCTTCTGGTACTGTTCCTATTCCCGACGCCACTTATTCAACAAAATGCGCGTCGTGACCCTGGGTCTGGAGGTGTTACCCGTCTCAATTCGGCTATTTTGGAACCGAACTCTCTGCTGAAGCTCTCCTTTTGTAATCTGCTGATTAGGGTCAACGGTACCAGCTTCCTTCGCTCTATCAGAAGTTAAAACTTTCATTTTACCCTCACCCCCGAAATCGGCTGCATTGATCATACTAACAGAGAAGGATACAGTATTCTGTCCAAAAGGACTGCCGTCCACTTTCATTTTTCCGTCAAACCTCAGGTGTCCGTCCTGGATGGCCTTCTGAATCCTCACTCTGAACACTCGGCAATCATTTATGGAGTGGGACTTAGTATTGTGGAAACCACAATACTTCTTGTCTTTGACGCCCTCAGGAAGCAGCATAGGATGACCTTCCGGCAACTTGATGCGTCCCTCCTTTAGCAAGTACTCAAATAATTTATCTGACTTGGACACATCAAAGTCATAAGTACCTTTATGTTGCCTCAGCCACCGTTGGTTGACTTGAGTCGGCTCTTTAGACTAGGTTATCTCGGTTGCAGCCACTTCATCTTCATTATCATATTCATCTGCTTTGTCTAGGAAAGCAAGATACATTCCGGCAACCACATCACCGTTCTAGTATTGATTATTCCTTCTGAATCCCTGAGCTTGATTGCTCATCATCGCCAGCCTTTGGGACAACTGCCCAAGGTCATCAAACTCCATGCCGAATAGTTTTTCTTTGATGCCCGACAACATGCCAGCTATGGCTATTCCCGGCAATTGGTCATCCGACAAATTCAAGGAATAGCAGAGATTTTTGGTTTTCCTGAATCGGTGCAAATACTCTTGCAGCGTTTCACCGGGCTTTATCCTTAGGCTCATAAGATCAACCAACTTCTTTTCACTGGTTCCGGTAAAGAAGTATGAATGGAACTTCGGCTCCAACTCTGTCCATGTATTGATAGAATTCGTCGGCAGAGAAGCAATCCAAGAAAAGGCTGGTCCTGTCAGCGACAGTGGGAAATACCGAATCCTCCAAGCTTCATCTGTAGATGCTTCCCCAAGTTGCATCAAGTATCGGCTGATGTGCTCTATAGTACTGGTATCCTCCTGACCCGAAAACTTGGTGAAATCAGTGGGAGGGTTTACTCTTGGAGGAAGAGCCACCCGATTGTACCATTCAGGGTAGGGAGACTTGTAAGCATATGTCTGATTCTTTGGCTTTAGGCCGAACTGATTCTGCAAAATATCAGCCATCTTGTGCATGATGAGATCAACACTTGAATCAGGAGTTGTTTGTGCTTGCCCCCCAGTATGTGGTCCTACCGAACTCCTGTAGCCTGGATTCGGAAGAGCATTGATCGAGTTATAGTCCATAAACTCCCGATACCCATCTCCAAATATATCTCTCTGTATCCTGTTTGCCACAGGAGACACTCTAGAAGTAGATTGTGGGACATTCCCCGTTGTGCCGAACGCGAGCTGGCCATAGGTCTGGGGAGGTTGTTGCATCTCCTGAGAAACCACCCCTCCTGTGCTTGGGCCAGCTCCACTGTTTTCGGCAATCCTCCGTCGTTAAGGTACTTGGAACAACAACGGTCCCTGCACCGGACCAGCAGCTTCTTCAAAGTACTTATCTGCGTTTGGACCGAAAGTATCGACCATGATGGCATGAAAGGTGTTCAAGAAAGCCGATTGATGATTGGTCACTGCTCCTGATATGATCCTATGCATCACTTCCGCCATCATCTGGAGAGCCACTTCTTCACTACCGTTGTGACGGAACGACCCTAATCCCATGGCCCACGTGTCCCTGTCAACCTCTGACAGCCGAACCCATGTTCCATGTGATTAAGACTTGTTCGCCACCGGGCTACATCAGTGCCCAATGTCCGCAGGATCATCTCACAATTCGGTTACAGCATTGCATACTTTTACAAATAACATCGGAATAATGAGCGGAAGACTTAAATAACATTAGTTTTACAAAACAGGGTCCCAAATAGAAATTAAGGTGCAATTATTACAGACCAAGTTCTGGTATTAGAAATAGACATAGGCAACATAGTGGAGAACAGCAAAGATACTTATAATCACCCAGCCCGAGGGTGTACAACTATTCTTCGGCCTCATCGGCCTCTTCCTGGACGATGGTCACGCAGCAGGGTGCAAGACACATCGGGGACTCTATCATACCTGCAGCATGGGTAACAAACCCTGAGTACTGGGGTACTCAACAAGACTTACCCGACTAAAGAAAAAGGGAGAAGACTCAGGAATGAGAGGCTTAGGGTAGTCAAGGTAAGGCTTAAGCAAGATCAAGTATTTTGCAGAAAAGCGTTTTTGTAAACCTTATTTTATTTTGAAAGATTCAGTATTCCTCAATTCTTCATCGTTCATGATTCATTTTACATTTCAAAACATTCCTAGTTGAGAACCACTCTCCGTTGACAGTCAGTGGACCAAGTCTCCATAACCGAGGAGCAACGTTAATCCGGATAAATAATACTCAGCTGAGGATCCCTATCCACACTGCATATGTAGCACCCAAGCTTGCATATGCCAACTCGTCTACCACGATTCCTCCAAGATTGGGCCCGGTCCTACGCCACCCGGAAATACAGTACACCACTCCTATCCAGGTACGACGACCACGTGGGTACATGCTACTTCCGCCATCTCTCCACTCCCAGTGTGCGGTTGTCGGTCCAATAAAGGATTCCTCGGAGCCAGAGCTTTCCGTAGTATGTGAATAGTTGCAAGTCTTGACCAGCAGGCCCCCATACGGATGGTCCCTAATTTTCCAGCCAGAACTATACCTTGGTTATATCTCACCCAAGCGTAATAGTCCTGTCAGTTTTTCAACCCTGTCCCGGTCGGTGTCAACTGTTGAGTCCCGGACTACAACATGACGGCACCGTACGCGCGGACAACCTCTTCTCGACAATGACCACATGCTAGCCAGGCAAGCAGTCATCGAACGGGAAGTAAAGCCAAATTCCCATAAAGATTCTTTCAGTGATCACACTTTTGAAAATGACATTTTATGGCAAAGTCTAATTCACTAAGCATTGCTAAGCATTTTTCAAATACTTTTGAAAAGCAGGTATCGGGTGTAACAGTGGTCAAGGTGGATAATGCATCAATTAGGATAGCACACAACTCCTATAAACCTAATGCATTAGTTTAACTCTAAAGCATTTAAGGAAATCATTTTATAAATTCAAGGAAAGGGTTAAATGCACCGGGGCTTGCCTTGAATGGCAAAAAGAACGGACTCGGGGTTGGTGGTGTAGGTGTCGGAGCTCGGGGTCGCCTCGGGAGTAGGTTCGTCAACAGCGGCCTCGACTCTGGTACCTTCTTCGTCGGTCACTATACGGATGCAATGATGTATGCTCATGAGAATGCTAGCACGATCAACAAGGTGCAAGACAATACCACTGATTCAAGAATATAAGCATTTTCTAAGGTGGGCATAGAATTATTATCATTTCTTTCCCTAACAACATAAGTTAGAACTATTAACCAATCTAAACATCACCAAACATGGCATCACAAACATCATAGACCAGAGGGTGGGGGTCTATGAACATCAATCAACCCAAAAATCACATCATCAAACACTTAACATCAACCCTAATCCATCTTTTCTATTTTATTTTAAAAGGTTATTTATGAAGTTGCTCCAAAAATTACCAAATTAATCTCATAAGTTCATTATGGCATAAATAGATGACAAAACAAATTTCATAATTTTTGGAGGTCATTAAGGTGCTCAAATAATTCCAGACATTAATTAAGAAAAGGCACTATTCAACTATTTAAATAAATGCTCAAAAATCAACTTGCTCTAATAGACTTCAAAATTTTACCAGAGACTCAGAAAGGCATAACTAGCACATAAAAATTTATCTCCAGATTTTTGGAGCTATAACTAACTCTCCAAAAGTCCAAAACCTTTCATTTTTCAATTAAAAAGGGGATTTTACATTTTTAAAATTTTGCACAAAACTCAAGTTTCATATTTTTATAAAATACTACAGGGCATAAAGAGTCAACTGTAAAATTTTCAGAATTTTTGGATCAACATCGAAAATCATACAAAAAGATGAAATAACAGAACTGTTCACATCTTTAAAAGGAAAAGAGCACTGTGCTCGAGTCGGAACGGGCTCGGCGTCGAGGCTCGAGGCTCGGCTGGGAAGAACAGAGGCTGGGCTCACCGAGATTCAGAGGCGCGGCTCGGCGAGGCAGATGGAACAGAGGGCTCGACGGGCGAGGCCTCGGCGGATTCTCTTTCGGCGGACGTCTCGAGGGTGGCCTCGGCTTATTCGAGGCTTGCGACTCGAGGGTGGTGCGATTCGCCCGAGGCTGAGGCTGGTCTCGAGGGCGGGGTTCGAGGGTGTGCTCGAGGCTGAGGCTCGAGACGGTCGAGGGTAGTCGCGACTCGCCCGAGGCTGAGGGTGGCCTCGGGTGCTTCGAGGGGCGCGGCACGAAGGCGTGCTCGAGGGTGGAGACGACCACGGCGGCACTCCGGCGATCCGGCGACTCTGTGCACCAGGCACGGTTACCAGTAGTCGGTTAGGAACGCAATGAATCAAGGAATGAAGATTTAGGGTCAGAGAGAGAAGGGATGGAGCGACGGCGGCGAATCCCGTCGGTCCGAGACGGCGGCTTCTCACCGGAGCTGAGGAAGAAGGACTCGCGCTCGGCGGTGGGAGGCGGTAGCGGTGAAAATGGAGAGCTGGGAAGCTTCACGAACTCAAAGCGGAGCTGCTGGACTTGGTGGATGAGCGATGGAGGCTGTGGACTGTGCTGGCGACGGAGGCGGAGCTGAGTGAGAAACTCGGGGCTCCGGCGGGCTTATATAGTCGCGGCCAGAGGCCGGTAGAGAGCACGGGGTGGGGTGGATAAGCTTGGCGAGAGCGTGCGCACTCAATTGCGCTCTGGCGGGAAGGACAGGCGTGCGTGCAGGGCCTGGGCGAAGGCTCGCCGACGATGGCCACGCGGCGGCGACGCCCTGGGCACTGTAGGGGACGGGTGTGGAGGTCAGCGCGTGCGCGTGCGGGGGCGGAATGATGGCGCGGACGCAGGCGGCTGGTCGGGGACAGACGAGCGGCTGCCAAACGCGTGGCGCGCGCAGCGCCGGAGGCTCGGCCACGGCCGGGGCCCTCCCCCTACGCGAGGAAGATGAACAGGGCTAGGGTTTAGGGTTTGACTTTTGGCTGGTTTCTGTATCTTGCAAAAATACTCCTAAAATTTGAACTGAGCAGCAAAAACTCAAAACATCAAAGTTGTTCAGAAAAGAGAGATCTACAACTTTGTCAATATGAACATTTTCAAAATCCAAATAGTTTTTGAACTATATTTGAAAACAGAAAAGGGGACACTTTTGGGATTTGAATAAATTCAAAATTACTTTTGATTTTACATTGAAAGTTGGAAATCGGCAAATATAAAAGTTGTTCATTTTATCAAAACCTACAACTTTGCTAATATACCCTTTTTCTGAAACTCGATAGTTTTTAAATAAATTTTGAAAACTGAAAAGGGGACAAGAACTGGAATTTGAATGAATTTGGATTTACTTCAAACTTTGTACAGAAACTTGAAAATTTGTAAATACCAAAGTTGTTTCTCTTGGCCAGATCTACAACTTTGCTTTTTGGACCAACCTCAAATTTTGAATAATTTTTGAATTACAAAAAGAGGGATAAAATCCAGGGTTTGGAAATCAGGGTTTTGCAAAGGGATTTGAAATCTGATTTTGATTTTTGAACTTTGGCCAACACAACAAAACTTCAAGACATCCAACTGAACAAGAATTACACAAAGCTAGGCACAGAGGTGAAATTACCATTTTTGCCCTTATAGGAAGATTTGGGCTTTTAGGGTTTTTGAAAAGAGATTGCTACACAAGTACTAAGCAAACATAAATGCAAGGCAAGAATGATTAATGACTAATGATGATGACATGTCAGGTTAATTACAGTTAAACACCAGAGGTGTTACAACCTTCCCCCCTAAAAGAAATCTCGCCCCGAGATTCCACGTCTTAAGAAGGAAAAGGCAAAACCTTACATCTACAGAGATTCGAGAAAGTCGGGATAGTTCTTTGCTAAGAAGTCTTCGGATTCCCAGGTGGCTTCTTCTTCAGAGTGCTGATTCCACTGGATCTTGTACCATCTTGTGGTGGTTCTTCGGGTAACACGATCCTTGTGATCCAACACGTGAACTGGATACTCAGTGTATGACAGATCTGGTTCTAGCTCAACGCCTTCAACTTCAACCACATGTTCAGGTACTCGGAGGCACTTCTTGAGTTGGAAGACATGAAACACATTATGAACTGCTGAAAGATGATCGGGCAAATTTAGCTTGTAAGCGACCTTGCCACAACGATCCAGAATCTCAAACGGACTAATGTAGCGGGGTGCTAGCTTTCCTTTGACTCCAAAACGAGTGACTCCTTTGGTGGGTGAGACCTTCAGGTACACATAATCCCCGATCTCGAACTGCAGAGGTCGACGTCTCTTATCAGCATAACTTTTCTGTCGAGACTGTGCAATCTTCATGTTCTCTTGTATATGCTTGACTTTCTCTTCCATATCTTTTACTAGGTCAACTCCGAAGATTTCCCTTTCTCCGGGTTCAGACCAACTGAGAGGTGTACGACAACGGCGGCCGTACAGTGCTCCAAAGGGTGCCATTTTGATGCTCTCTTGGTAACTGTTATTATATGAGAACTCTGCCAAGGGCAAACAGTCATCCCAAGTATCTGCGAAGGTGAGCACACATGCTCTCAACATATCCTCTAACACTTGGTTGACTCGCTCAGTTTGTCCATCTGTTTGCGGATGATATGCTGTACTATGCAAGAGCTTGGTTCCAAGTGAGGTATGGAACGCTTTCCAAAACTTGGCGACAAACTAGGTAACACGATCAGAGATAATGGTTTTGGGTATACCATGGAGTTTTACTATGTTGTTCTTGTACAAAGTGGCATAAGTGGGGACGGTGTAACTGGTCTTCACTGGCAGGAAGTGAGCTTGCTTAGTGAGGCGATCCACGATCACCCATATGGAATCAAAACCTCTTGATGTCTTGGGTAGACCATTGATAAAGTCCATACTGATATCGTCCCATTTCCAAGCAGGTACAGATAAAGGTTGCAATTCTCCTCCGGGCTTCATGTGCACAGCTTTGACTCTCTGACAAGTATCACAGCGAGCGACATATCGAGCGATCTCAATCTTCATCTTTGTCCACCAGAATTGCTGCTTCAAATCCTGGTACATTTTGTTGCTGCCGGGGTGGATGGAGAATCTAGTCAAGTGTGCTTCATCAAGGATTAACTTTCTTAACTCAGGCACTTTAGGAACTACTAACCGATTCTTAAACCATACTACTCCTGTATCATCAATCCTGAAACAATCAGCCTTTCCGGATTGGACCTTTTCGATGATGTGTTTGATTCCAGGGTTATTTTTTTGTGCAGCGATGATCTGCTCTCTGATAGAGGTTTCTATTCTGATATTATTCAGAGTTCCTTGTGGAATCATTTCAATATTCAACTTTTCCAGCTCATAACACAAAGAAGAATCATAGGGTTTCTTCATCAGACAGTTGCAATAAGACTTGCGACTGAGTGCATCGGCGACCACATTCGCCTTACCCGGATGGTAATGCACTTCAAGATCATAGTCCTTAATTATCTCAAGCCATCTTCTCTGCCTCATATTCAGTTCCTCTTGAGTGAAAATATACTTCAGGCTTTTGTGATCAGTGTACACATTACAAGTACTGCCCAACAGATAATGACGCCAGATCTTCAAGGCATGCACTACTGCTGCTAACTCGAGATCATGAGTTGGGTAATTCTCTTCATGTCGCTTAAGCTGTCGGGAGGCATAAGCGATCACTCGACCTTCTTGCATCAAAACACAGCCCAAACCAGTACCAGATGCATCACAGTAGACATCAAAGGGCTTCTCGATGTTCGGCTGGGCTAGCACTGGTGATGTGGTCAACAGTTTCTTCAACGTTTGAAAGGCTTGCTCACAAGCTGGGGACCAGACAAACTTCACAGAATTCTTTACTAACTCGGTGATAGGCTTGGCGATTCTGGAGAAATCTGGGATGAAACGACGATAGTATCCAGCCATTCCCATGAAACTGCGGACCTTGTGAATAGAGGTAGGTGGCTTCCAATCCAGAATGTCTGCCACTTTACCAGGGTCAACTGACACACCTTCAGCGGAAAGGAGATGACCAAGAAACTGTATCTGATCTAACCAGAACTCACATTTACTAAACTTGGCATACAGCTGATGTTCTCTGAGACGAGATAGAACAATACGAAGATGTTCAGCATGATCTTCAGGGGTTTTTGAGTAGACAAGGATGTCGTCAATGAACACGACCACGAATTTATCCAACTCTGGCATGAACACAGAGTTCATGAGGTACATGAAATGAGCAGGGGCATTGGTCAAACCGAAGGACATGACCAAGTACTCATATAGGCCGTATCTGGTGGTGAAAGCTGTTTTAGGAATATCTTCAGGACGAATCTTTATTTGGTGGTAGCCAGATCTGAGATCGATCTTGGAGAATACTTTGGCTCCAGCTAACTGGTCAAAGAGAAGATCAATACGAGGCAAGGGATATTTATTTTTGATGGTGACCTCATTGAGTGGGCGATAATCAATGCACATTCTGAGAGTCTTGTCTTTCTTCTTTACAAAGATTGCAGGACAGCCCCAAGGAGACGAGCTTGGGCGAATGAAACCCTTGTCCAACAAATCTTGTAATTGGATTTTTAGTTCTGCCAACTCTCTGGGAGGCATTCGATAAGCTCTGCGGGATATAGGAGCGGTCCCGGGCTTTAGCTCTATGGCAAACTCAACGTCACGGTCAGGAGGCAGACCAGGCAAATCCTCAGGAAAAACATCAGGGAATTCACAAACCACGGGGATGTCCCGAGTTTCCAGAACATAGGCGGTATTCAAAAGTGTGGCTGCTGGTTTTTGAGGTATTGGGAGTTGGAGAAGGAGTTTGGCGGTACTGTTAGGAATATCCACTCTCACAACTCTATTCAAGATGTCGATCATGGCTTTATACTGACACATCCAATTCATGCCTAGGATGACATTTATCTCCTGATCATGAAGCACTATCATGGTGGTGGGAAATACATGTTCCCCCAACATTACTGGTATACTGCGAACCACTTCCTTAGTACTTATACGCCCTCCAGGCGAAAATATGCAGAAACTTTCTTTTAAATCCTCAATTGATATTTCATGCTTGATGACAAAAGTACGACTGATAGCTTCTTCTGATACAAAAGACTGATGACTTGATAAGGTGACTGACAGATGATACAGGCCGATAAAGAGAAAAGATACGAAAAGAAAGATACATGCCAGACTTGGCAACAGACAGACTAACGCCCCCAAACCTAGACTAAGGTTTTAGGTAAGCAGATGGTACAGACACTACGAGTCTAGTCGTCGTCGATTGATGATCATGTCTTCGTCGTCGTCTTCTTCGAGGATGAGCTCAGGCTCCTCCTTCTCGTCCTCGTCTTCAGCGTGGACGTCCCCAGCAGGTTCAATTTCTTCGTCCACGTCTGGCTCTTGTTCCACATCGGGTTCTTCCACTACTCCGTCCTCAGGGTCTTCCATAACTGGGGGTACCAAGGGGTGAAGTTGATCATACAGCTGATGCACTTCCTCATGAAGCATATCATTGAACTGTTCAATCTGAGCTGTGTACTGCTGCAGTCCGTGGAGCTGGGCTCTGGTAACGTCCTCGCGGGTCCAAGCATCATTGCGCTGCTCGATAGCGCGAACCGTGTTCCGGTTGGCCTGCTCCAGGGAAGCTCGTGCCTCATAAAACTCCAGGCGGGAAAGGTAGAAGTCATGCTCCATGTTCTCTATCTCAGCCTTCAGATTCTTGATTTCCTCCTTCAGATGCTTGCGGGTGCGGCGGGGAAAGCGACGACCGTTGGAAGATTCTCCAGTCTCTTCTCCGGCGCGTGGTGCCAGCTGGTGGTGTGGCACACCATGTGGTCCAGTCGACTTGCGGGCAGTCAGCTTGATAATGGCCATGTCTGGATAAGAGAAGATGGATGGGAAAGGCTAGCAAGAACAGGTAAAGGCATACTACCCCAACGAACTTAGAGAGGAAGATAACTTAAGTGATTATGACATGATGCATGAATCGTTCCTACGGAACAAAGCAATGCAATAAATAAATAAAGTACATAGGGCTTAAAACATGTTGTTCCACTAGCTAGTGTTGTCATATGAGAGACAAGATGAGAGAAGCAATTTGGACTCAAAATAGTCAAATTTAGTTTGTTTGGACTCAAAAGGTCTTTTGAAGTTTTCGCAAAAACGAACACTGCAACGTTAAAGTGAGATGCTCCGATACCACTCTGTGACGGAACGACCCTAATCCCATGGCCCACGTGTCCCTGTCAACCTCTGACAGTCGAACCCATGTTCCATGTGATTAAGACCTGTTCGCCACCGGGCTACATCAGTGCCCAATGTCCGCAGGATCATCTCACAATTTGGTTACAGCATTGCATACTTTTACAAATAACATCGGAATAATGAGCGGAAGACTTAAATAACATTAGTTTTACAAAACAGGGTCCCAAATAGAAATTAAGGTGCAGTTATTACAGACCAAGTTCTGGTATTAGAAATAGACATAGGCAACATAGTGGAGAACAACAAAGATACTTATAATCACCCAGCCCGAGGGTGTACAACTATTCTTCGGCCTCATCGGCCTCTTCCTGGACGATGGTCACGCAGCAGGGTGCAAGACACATCGGGGACTCTGTCATACCTGCAGCATGGGTAACAAACCCTGAGTACTGGGGTACTCAACAAGACTTACCCGACTAAAGAAAAAGGGCGAAGACTCAGGAATGAGAGGCTTAGGGTAGTCAAGGTAAGGCTTAAGCAAGATCAAGTATTTTGCAGAAAAGCATTTTTGTAAACCTTATTTTATTTTGAAAGATTCAGTATTCCTCAATTCTTCATCGTTCATGATTCATTTTACATTTCAAAACATTCCTAGTTGAGAACCACTCTCCGTTGACAGTCAGTGGACCAAGTCTCCATAACCGAGGAGCAACGTTAATCCGGATAAATAATACTCAGCTGAGGATCCCTATCCACACTGCATATGTAGCACCCAAGCTTGCATATGCCAACTCGTCTACCACGATTCCTCCAAGATTGGGCCCGGTCCTACGCCACCCGGAAATACAGTACACCACTCCTATCCAGGTACGACGACCACGTGGGTACATGCTACTTCCGCCATCTCTCCACTCCCAGTGCGCGGTTGTCGGTCCAATAAAGGATTCCTCGGAGCCAGAGCTTTCCGTAGTATGTGAATAGTTGCAAGTCTTGACCAGCAGGCCCCCATACGGATGGTCCCTAATTTTCCAGCCAGAACTATACCTTGGTTATATCTCACCCAAGCGTAATAGTCCTGTCAATTTTTCAACCCTGTCCCGGTCGGTGTCAACTGTTGAGTCCCGGACTACAACATGACGGCACCGTACGCGCGGACAACCTCTTCTCGACAATGACCACATGCTAGCCAGGCAAGCAGTCATCGAACGGGAAGTAAAGCCAAATTCCCATAAAGATTCTTTCAGTGATCACACTTTTGAAAATGACATTTTATGGCAAAGTCTAATTCACTAAGCATTGCTAAGCATTTTTCAAATACTTTTGAAAAGCAGGTATCGGGTGTAACAGTGGTCAAGGTGGATAATGCATCAATTAGGATAGCACACAACTCCTATAAACCTAATGCATTAGTTTAACTCTAAAGCATTTAAGGAAATTATTTTATAAATTCAAGGAAAGGGTTAAATGCACCGGGGCTTGCCTTGAATGGCAAAAAGAACGGACTCGGGGTTGGTGGTGTAGGTGTCGGAGCTCGGGGTCGCCTCGGGAGTAGGTTCGTCAACAGCGGCCTCGACTCTGGTACCTTCTTCGTCGGTCACTATACGGATGCAATGATGTATGCTCATGAGAATGCTAGCACGATCAACAAGGTGCAAGACAATACCACTGATTCAAGAATATAAGCATTTTCTAAGGTGGGCATAGAATTATTATCATTTCTTTCCCTAACAACATAAGTTAGAACTATTAACCAATCTAAACATCACCAAACATGGCATCACAAACATCATAGACCAGAGGGTGGGGGTCTATGAACATCAATCAACCCAAAAATCACATCATCAAACACTTAACATCAACCCTAATCCATCTTTTCTATTTTATTTTAAAAGGTTATTTATGAAGTTGCTCCAAAAATTACCAAATTAATCTCATAAGTTCATTATGGCATAAATAGATGACAAAACAAATTTCATAATTTTTGGAGGTCATTAAGGTGCTCAAATAATTCCAGACATTAATTAAGAAAAGGCACTATTCAACTATTTAAATAAATGCTCAAAAATCAACTTGCTCCAATAGACTTCAAAATTTTACCAGAGACTCAGAAAGGCATAACTAGCACATAAAAATTTATCTCCAGATTTTTGGAGCTATAACTAACTCTCCAAAAGTCCAAAACCTTTCATTTTTCAATTAAAAAGGGGATTTTACATTTTTAAAATTTTGCACAAAACTCAAGTTTCATATTTTTATAAAATACTACAGGGCATAAAGAGTCAACTGTAAAATTTTCAGAATTTTTGGATCAACACCGAAAATCATACAAAAAGATGAAATAACAGAACTGTTCACATCTTTAAAAGGAAAAGAGCACTGTGCTCGAGTCGGAACGGGCTCGGCGTCGAGGCTCGAGGCTCGGCTGGGAAGAACAGAGGCTGGGCTCACCGAGATTCAGAGGCGCGGCTCGGCGAGGCAGATGGAACAGAGGGCTCGACGGGCGAGGCCTCGGCGGATTCTCTTTCGGCGGACGTCTCGAGGGTGGCCTCGGCTTATTCGAGGCTTGCGACTCGAGGGTGGTGCGATTCGCCCGAGGCTGAGGCTGGTCTCGAGGGCGGGGTTCGAGGGTGTGCTCGAGGCTGAGGCTCGAGACGGTCGAGGGTAGTCGCGACTTGCCCGAGGCTGAGGGTGGCCTCGGGTGCTTCGAGGGGCGCGGCACGAAGGCGTGCTCGAGGGTGGAGACGACCACGGCGGCACTCCGGCGATCCGGCGACTCTGTGCACCAGGCACGGTTACCAGTAGTCGGTTAGGAACGCAATGAATCAAGGAATGAAGATTTAGGGTCAGAGAGAGAAGGGATGGAGCGACGGCGGCGAATCCCGTCGGTCCGAGACGGCGGCTTCTCACCGGAGCTGAGAAAGAAGGACTCGCGCTCGGCGGTGGGAGGCGGTAGCGGTGAAAATGGAGAGCTGGGAAGCTTCACGAACTCAAAGCGGAGCTGCTGGACTTGGTGGATGAGCGATGGAGGCTGTGGACTGTGCTGGCGACGGAGGCGGAGCTGAGTGAGAAACTCGGGGCTCCGGCGGGCTTATATAGTCGCGGCCAGAGGCCGGTAGAGAGCACGGGGTGGGGTGGATAAGCTTGGCGAGAGCGTGCGCACTCAATTGCGCTCTGACGGGAAGGACAGGCGTGCGTGCAGGGCCTGGGCGAAGGCTCGCCGACGATGGCCACGCGGCGGCGACGCCCTGGGCACTGTAGGGGACGGGTGTGGAGGTCAGCGCGTGCGCGTGCGGGGGCGGAATGATGGCGCGGACGCAGGCGGCTGGTCGGGGACAGACGAGCGGCTGCCAAACGCGTGGCGCGCGCAGCGCCGGAGGCTCGGCCACGGCCGGGGCCCTCCCCCTACGCGAGGAAGATGAACAGGGCTAGGGTTTAGGGTTTGACTTTTGGCTGGTTTCTGTATCTTGCAAAAATACTCCCAAAATTTGAACTGAGCAGCAAAAACTCAAAACATCAAAGTTGTTCAGAAAAGAGAGATCTACAACTTTGTCAATATGAACATTTTCAAAATCCAAATAGTTTTTGAACTATATTTGAAAACAGAAAAGGGGACACTTTTGGGATTTGAATAAATTCAAAATTACTTTTGATTTTACATTGAAAGTTGGAAATCGGCAAATATAAAAGTTGTTCATTTTATCAAAACCTACAACTTTGCTAATATACCCTTTTTCTGAAACTCGATAGTTTTTAAATAAATTTTGAAAACTGAAAAGGGGACAAGAACTGGAATTTGAATGAATTTGGATTTACTTCAAACTTTGTACAGAAACTTGAAAATTTGTAAATACCAAAGTTGTTTCTCTTGGCCAGATCTACAACTTTGCTTTTTGGACCAACCTCAAATTTTGAATAATTTTTGAATTACAAAAAGAGGGATAAAATCCAGGGTTTGGAAATCAGGGTTTTGCAAAGGGATTTGAAATCTGATTTTGATTTTTGAACTTTGGCCAACACAACAAAACTTCAAGACATCCAACTGAACAAGAATTACACAAAGCTAGGCACAGAGGTGAAATTACCATTTTTGCCCTTATAGGAAGATTTGGGCTTTTAGGGTTTTTGAAAAGAGATTGCTACACAAGTACTAAGCAAACATAAATGCAAGGCAAGAATGATTAATGACTAATGATGATGACATGTCAGGTTAATTACAGTTAAACACCAGAGGTGTTACAACCGTCAGGCAGCTCAGGTTGGTGATGAGGAACAACCTTCGGGAACGTCTGCTTCTGATAGACTTTGCCGCTTTTATTCTTGGAGAAAGTCTCTAAGCACTTGCGCTGGAATTCATCACAAACCCGTTGCACCAAATCCTTTGACTCTGGTGGCAACTCGTCCATGGTCACATCGAAGGATTGATCTTCGCTGATTTTAGGCATCTTGAAGTGAAGTGGTCCCACCGGGTGTGCCAAGAAGTGTGTTGATGCAAAACATGACGCCCTGCGCCAGGCACACAGCAAGCCGAACGAGGCTGGCTTCAATCGGGTGCCCGGAATGTGTCGAATCCGGAAACGTGCCAGTCGGTTTGACCTGAAAACCAACAAGGGATGAAAGTGTGAGAATACCTTGGAACGTGCCGGGTAAGACCAGACAGTTCCATACATACGGCTTTAAAAGCCAATCATGATGGCACACAACTATGAGAGCTGTTTGTTGAAACAGGTTTATAATGTCATTCGGCAAGCGTAGAGATGAAAATCAGAAGCATATTGAATGCCGAACACATAAATAACAAAAGGGTAAAGAAGTAAGTTGTAAACATAAATCTATCCAAACAACATATGCATAGGCTAATCCAACTAATCTGCCGCACGTTTAGCCTTCATGAACCCGTCAAGTATAAACTCAAGCAAAGCTAATCCACCGCATGATACCACTAGCTATAAGTCCACACCACTCCTTATAATTAGATTAATCCACCGCATGATACGATCTAATTATAAGAAGCTAAAAGCATACATATATCTGAACAGATCTATAAAAACTCATTACTCATGTAAGCTTAACCAGAGTTGGCAAACTAGCCGAACTGGGGTCCATGAAGAAGGAACATACAAACAAGCATGATTAAACTAATCTAAAACCTGCATCTGCCGCACGATACCCAGTTCTATCAAAGCCTAACTGTGATCGACATGTATGAACCCACAACATGTAACAATCTAGATTGAAAGATAATACGGCCATCATGATCTTATGGTTAGCAGAGCATAAGCAAACTCATGCAACGAGGCTGAACAAAGATCAATCTAGATTGGGCAAAAAGTGTTACGAGAATTAAATAAATAAAACATATAACACACGATAACTTAATGAATCTATTAGACCTGCCAAATCTAACAGAGCCGATAACTATTTTTACTCATGACTTAATCCGCCGCACGATACAAGGCATAAGCAAAAACTTCCCGTCATAAGCTTAAATCCGCCGCACGATACTAAGCTTAACATACGAGACTACTTGCATCATATCTAAATCCACCGCATGATACTAGACATGATAGTAAGGTTGCCGGTACTTACGGAGGTCGACGGATCGATGATTCCTCTCGAAGAACTCGACGACACGACTTAAGGACTCGAAAGGTGGCACGGGGCCGGTTGTATTGATATGGTTGTGAACAGTTTTATAATGGTCGAGGGCGTATATTTACACCCTAGACGAAACACGAATCCTAGACGATTACGACTTAAAATAAGGAAAGATATAAATCATATTCCTAATTCTTTCGCCGTCTTCCATCTCCACGTATCTTCCTGCGCAAGCCGGCTTTACTTGTATCATCCATCTCCCGAATGGGGCCACTGAGTCACGAAATAGCCGATTGCACAAGTACTCACCGAAAGTCTTAAGGATCAAACAGCTTCCCGAATGCCTACCGAATCCTTCTCTTCTCTGCTGGCTGGACCCATCTGTCATACCTTCGTGCGTGCGAAAATCTGGTGTTAACACCATCGCGAAGATAGAACGAGATAAGAAAGAAAGAAGTTGAAGAAGATGAAGGAAAAAGATAAGAAGAGTTAAGGAAAGAAAGAATGGGGTAAGATGGGATTCGCTAAGCGGGAGCTTAAGCGAAGATAATTTCGACACGGACTCAACCGATACACCGATTGCCTTCCCCGACAACGGCGCCAGAAATGCTTGTTGGTAGTTCTTAGCTTTACTAAAGATAGAGCTAGGCAACTATCCCCGGTAACGGCCAAGGAATGCTTGTTGGCACTTGCTAACGTTGTTACTAGGAGTAGACTATGGAGTCTATTCCCGGCAACGGCGTCAAAAATGCTTGAAGCAAGACCGGTCACTATACCTAAAGGAGTGGAGCTAAAGCAGCTATCTACTAATGCCAAGCGGGGTTGTCAATCCCGACACTAGTAGGAGCTAGCTAGAGAGAATGCAATCTACCAGGAGGAGATTCTGCAAGCGCACAGAACTATCGTAGTAGCACTTCGCCTGGGAGTACCAGGTGTTGATTTATTTGATCCCAAGGGAAGGCTAGGGTGGTGTATGAGTTGAGTCAAGGAGGGGATGAGAGTCGAAGAAATAAGAAAAAGGAAAAGGGGAGAAGGGAAGATGAAAGGCTAGAAAGAATATATGGGTGGCTAGGTAAGGATGAAATGGATGGCTAAGGTAAGGTGGATGGATAGGTAGTTGAAGGGAAATATGATAACTAAGGATAACTAAGATAACTAACTACTAACTACTAACTACTCCTAGATAACTACAAAGCAAGATAACTACGAAGCGAGATAATTTCGAAGCAAGGCAGGCAAAAGACAATAAAGCAACTAAGTTAAGTAAAGTTTTATTCCTATCTTGTCAAGTATCGAGGCGTACTAGCCTTTACCACTTACTTAGGTTGAACGCTAGCACAACGAGCCTTACTGTTAAACTGGGCCAACTACGTGGTGGAATTCAAGGCGCACAGGGCTGTCACCACCTGCTTGCTACCACAGCTATCCGGGGGTCCAGCCGTATCTGAAGGTAAGTCTATAAATAAGCAACACGCTTAACTATATTCTAACTATCTCTACCCTAGCTTTGAATAGAGACACCCTTGCAGACGTCAGAGCAAACACTTGACTTAATAAGATAAACACTAAACTAACTAAGCAACCTATTGGCAAAGATCAAACACTAAGCTCACTAGAGATTAACTACTATGGCTAAGTGAATTGATCTGTAGGATAGCTAGGCACTCAAGCAATCAATCAAGTATACCACTGAATACTGATAAGTAGAATAAAGTAATACTTGAAATGATGAACTAGAATATAGTAAATGCTTGAGTAACAAGAGCAAAACCTGAACTGGAGATGAAGGAAGACTCTTCCCAGCTCCAGGACCGATCACTCACACGCCTCTACTCTTGAGCTAAGCCTTGAGCAGCGCTACCGCGAGGGTGAAGATGCCTTGCTCTACTAGCTACCTACTTTCCTAAGCTCTCTAAGCTTCTAACCTAACTCTCACTTGCTTCTCTTGCTCTGTTTTTCTTGTGTGAAGGTGTTGGTGTAGGTATGTATGAAGAGGTGCCTCCAGGGGGGTATTTATAGCTTTGAGGAGTGAGGGGGGTACTTATAGGGGGCAGCCAGCCGACCTAGGGTTAGGTCAGGTGGCGGGCGCCACCCCATACTGGCGGCCGCCAGTGTCCTGGCCGCTGGATGCACCGTCCTTGATCCAACGGCCTCCAGGTGTTTGTCCAAGGCGGTTTGGAAGTCGGTTGCATGTCCTAGCAACCGCCATTCAGCCTTGATCCACGCCACTTCATCCTGAGCCGTCCGATGCCACTGACCTAGTGACCAAGGGCCAAGATTTGGTCTTGGGGAGGTCACACGGATCGGTGACGTGGCAGGGAGTGGCACTTGGGCCAACCCAAGTGGCGAGCGCCGCTTAGAGGTGGCGGGCGCCACCTAGGGGTGGCGAGCGCCACCCCCTTAGGCCCATTGGGGCCCTGGTGAGTGGGCTTGGCCTCTGGTGCTTCAAATGTCCAAATTTGGTCCAAATTCCTGCATTCAAATAAAAATCTATGGACATGTGGAATTTGGTTAGTTTGAAACCTATTTGACTACATTTCATGCCTTTTCGGTGGACTTTAGGGTAAAATGTTGATGGTAAAACAGGTGTTTAAGGGCCGTCAACAGTCACTATCGATGAAATATGGTCGATAGTCTACCGAGGGGTATGCCCAAGGTAGTAGATTAGTTGGTGGAGGCGTGCGAGACGTCTACACAAGCGTAAACACAGGGACGGCGATTTAGACAGGTTCAGGCCAGCAAGTCGCCATAATACCCTACGTCTTGTGTTCTGGTGGCTGGATTGTATTATGATATCGGAATATCAGGTGAGATTGGGTGATCTCGGATCTGATGGAGATGAGATGAGAGGGGGTCTCTGCTCACCTTATATAGTCGGGGAGCAGGGTTACAGTTGTAACAGATTACAAATGGTTCCTTGAGGCAAGGAATCCAGATCTAACTCTAGGATCTTCCTTGGTAGGCAAGGCTTCGTGAGAGTCCTTGACGAGCACGACGAGCTAGTCGCGTGCTGTAAGGCCTCGCGAGCTGGGCTATCCTTGACGAAGGGCCCATGTAGGTCCATGGGGGTATACATAGGTAATATCCCCACAGCTAGTCCCCGAGCACTTTGTATCCGTTGGTGACACTATCTTGAGCTTGTCCGAGCAGGCGAAGTCGATGTCGGGCAAGTAAGGCTCGCCAGAAGGATGTAAGGTGCTGAAGAAAATTTTTGAAGAGATTTCTTCTGGTGAAGTGTATCCACTTTGAGCTTGCAAGACTGTAAAGAACAACGAGGTCCTAGTAGAAGTCTGTGCAAGTCCACTTTGACAGAGCGTCCTTGAATTGTCAAAGAAAAAGAAAATACATTCACCGCAAGGTGAAGTGTATCCACTTAGTCCCCGAGCTTGGTAGTAGGTGTTGAAGACACGTGGTGCCGAGCTTGTAGAGCATTTAGCAAGTGCCCTGATGAGCTGTTCGAAATTAGCACCCTGATCCAAACAGCGTGGAGCAACTTCATGCACACCGGCGATGAGTGAAGGCCAGGCCAACGAGCCTGGTCGACGGGTGAAGGTCAGGTCGATGAACCTGGTCAGTGACGGATGAAGGCCAGGTCGATGAACCTTGTTGGCGACGAGCGAAGGCGAAGTTCCCGAGCCTGGTCGTCAAAGAGCGAAGGCGAAGTCTTCGAGCCTGGTTGGCGACGAGCGAAGTCGGCGAGCGAAGGCGGCAGCGAGCGAAGGCAATGATGAGTGAAGGCGACGAGCGAAGGCGAAGTCCCCGAGCCTGGTCCACGATGAGCGAAGGTGAGGTTGATGAACCTGGTTGGCGATGAGTTGATGAACCTACGACCTTCTGCTTAGGAAACAGAAGATGGTGATGTGTGATGACGGCGAGGAGCGAAGGCGACGAGTGAAGGCAAAGTCCCCGAGCCTGGTCAGCGATGAGCGTAGGCGAAGTCCTTGAGCCTGGTCGACGACGAGCGAAGGTGGCCGCGAGCGAAGGCGTTGACGAGCCTGGTCGACGACGAGCGACGACGGTGACGGGCAAAGGCGGCCACGAGCGAAGGCGATGGGCCTGGTCGACGACGAGCGACGGCAGCAACGAAGGCGGTGACGATCCTGGTCGATGATGAGCGACGACAGCGACGGGCGAAGGCAGCGACGAGCCTGGTCGATGACGAGCGAAGGGGGCGACTGGCGAAGGCAGCGACGAGCGAAGGCGTTGACGAGCCTGGTCGACGATGAATGACGATGTGGACGGGCAAAGGCAGCGATGAGCGAAGGCGACGGGCCTGGTCGACGATGAGCGACGGTAGCGACGAAGGCGACGACGAGCACGGCGACGATCCTGGTCGACGACGAGCGACAGCAGCGATGGACGAAGGCGGCGACGAGCGAAGGTGACGAGCCTAGTCGACGATGAGTGACGGTAGTGATGAACGCGACGACGAGCGCGGCGATGATCCTGGTCAAGGACGAGCGATGGCAGCGACGAAGGCGGCGACGATCCTGGTCGACGACGAGCGACAGCAGGGACGGACGAATACGGCGACGAGCCCGGTCGATAACGAGTGAAGGGGGTGACAGGCGAAGGCGGCGACGAGCGAAGGTGTTGATGAGCCTGGTCGACGACGAGCGAAGGTGAAGTCCCCGAGCTTGGTCGATGACGAGCAAAGGCGAAGTCCCCGAGCCTGGTCGGCGATGAACGAAGGCGGATTCCCTGATCCTGGACGGCGACGAGGGAAGGCGAAGTCCCCGAGCCTGGTCGGCGATGAACGAAGGTGGCGGCGAGCGAAGACGGTGACGAGCCAAGGCGAAGTCCCGAGCATGGTCGACGATGAGCGAAGGCGAAGTCCCCGAGCCTAGTTGGCGACTTGCGAACACGGTGATGAGCGAAGATGACGACGAGCAGAGGCAACGAGCGAAGGCAATGATGAGCCCGATCGGCGACGGACGAAGGCGGTGACGAGCCTGGTCGGTGACGGGCGAAGACGACAATGAGCGAAGGCGGTGACGAGCGATGTCGGCGATGAATGAAGGCGAAGTCCCCGAGCCTGGTCAGCGACGAATGAAGGCGAAGTCCCCTGAGCCTGGACGGCGATGGGCAAAGGCAAAGTCCCCGAGCCTGATCAGCGACGAATGAAGGCGAAGTCCCCGAGCCTGCTCGGTGACGAACAAAGGTGGCGGCGAGCGAAGTCGGCGATGAACGAAGTCCCTGAGCCTGGACGGCGATGGGCAAAGGCGAAGTCCCCGAGCCTGGTCGGCGACGAATGAAGGCGAAGTCCCCGGTCCTAGTCGGCGACGAGAGAAGGCAAAGTCCCCGGGCCTGGTCGGCGACGAGCGAAGGCGAAGTCCCCGAGTGTGATCGGCGATGTGCGAAGGCGAAGTCCCTGAAAAATAAATATGGAGAGCAGTAGTACATGATGATGTGTGAATAAAATATGGAGAAAAACCAGTGGCGAAGGATGACTGCAGCTTGACGAAGTCCCCGAGCCTGGAGTCGTCGTGCCGACATGGAGCTTCTGGAGACGAAGATGGAGCAGGCGATGAAGGCCCTGGTCGCCGATGTAGATCCTTTCGCTGCCAGGCAGCCATGGTGTGTGTGTAATAGGGAGATAGTCTGTAAGTAGACTCTTGGGCGAATAGAGGCAAAACTTGTAGCAAGTTAGTGCGTTTTGCATATCCCCGAATTCCGCAGACCCAATAGCCGTGACCCAAAGCGATGAACAGTTCGGCCTTGGGTTATCCCATGATCCATAGCGTAGAGCGCGGAGCTCGTTTGCACGTAGGAGTCACGGGTGTCGCCCAAGGAACCGCTGCTGGCATCCCATAGCGCAGAGGGCAGACGCTCGTGCGCGCTTAGGGAGGTACCATGGACAGGGTCTTTTCCGAGAGGCTCGATCATGGCGTGACCTGGGCGAATGGAGATCGTTTGTCGAGCGCATGGGTAGCGCAGATACAGGCACTGAGCGTGTAGCCTTAGAATTCTTAGCCCGAGTTAGCCTTTCCTTCATAGCGCAGAGGGCAGACGCTCATGCATGCGTAGAGAGGTCGGGACGTCGCTCGGGAGAGCTGCTGGCCACCGTAGCGCAGAGGGCAGGCGCTCATGCACATGCCCGGTGGTGACAACAGCCCCAGCTCTGAGTTTTCGTCGGCGTCAGTCATGCTGCTTGGAGACCGCATGGAGAACGAGAGCGTAACGGCGCGTATACAGGCACTGAATGTATAGCCTTGGAGGTCCCAGCCCAAGCTTAGCCTTCCCTTCGTAGCGCAGAGGGCAGACGCTCATGCACGCGTAGAGAGGTCAGGACGTCACTTGGGAGGACTACTGGCCGCCATAGTGCAGAGGGCAGACGCTCATGCACGCATCCGGTAGTGGCAGTAGCCTCTGCTCTGAAACTCCTTCAGCGTCAGCCAGGCTGTTTGGAGAGGTCGGCGAATCGTATGGAGAGGTCAACGATGATGAAATTGATGTAGACACAGTGGTTGTCGAGATGGTGTCGCTGGAGATCTCACGGATGGTCGACGACGAGCGAAGGCAGCGACAAGCCGGGTCAGCGACGGGCGAAGACGATGACGAGTGAAGGCGGCGACGAGTTCGGTTGACATAGAGCAAAGGCAGCGACGAAGGTGGTGACGATCCTGGTCAATGACGAGCAAAGGCGGCGAGGAGCCGGCTCGACGATGAGCGGAGGCGGCGAGGAGCCGGGTCGATGTCCAGTGAAGATGGCGACGAGCCCGGTCAATGACGAGTATTGACGTGCTTCGGACGAGCATTAGTGTTGGCGATGTAGCAGTGATCACGCCGACGGTGATCCGACTTCTAACGAGGAGACTCGGGGCGATCATGACGGTGGTCCCAATCGTCTTGTCGGTCATGGTGTCCAGAGCGGTGGTCGCGTTGTAACAGAACCGACCAATTTATAAGAGCACAAGTGCGAAAACCTCCGTCGAAGCAGCTGAATTAGCACACTTGAGCCCATATAAACCCGGTAGTCCAGAAATCTCGAAGGATTTCAAACATTTCCAACATCTCAACCAAGATCGCATGGTCAAGCAAATACAAATCATGTCCACGGAGCTTTGCAGCGGAAATAATATTACAATAGTGTTCACAAATAATAATACAAGTTGAGTTCCACCTAAGGAGTGTTCCACGAGCAATGACTCAATTGCTAATATAAAGAGTAAGGTTATCTTGGTTCAATAAAGCCTCACAAGCTTTCAAGATAAATATCAAACTCTTGAACTAAGCTACAACACTCTTTGGAGTAGTACTTCTTCAACTACTCCTAAGGATTCTGATAACTCTAATGCTTCAACAAGTAATGGTTGCAAAAGATGCTATAAAATTGATATAATTGCTTGTGCAACTAACATTGTTGAGTTAGAGAAGAAAAGCAAAGAGATCCAACGGTTGAACATGATCTTGAGGAATGGTTGCAAGTGTAAGGTGGAACAACCAAGACATCCTCAAGACCGCAAGACACCCATCCATCAAGGATGGGATTGGTTACAATAGGTATGGTGGCAAGGCAAATGGAAGGAAGATGGTCAATGGGGTACCCTTTGTTAACTTTAACAAAGGGGTTCCTCTCTTTGACCTCATGAACAAGGCAAACAAGGTTGCCAATCCAAAGGCCACACTTGCAATTGACAAGGTCAACAAGGAGAAGCAAGTGGAGGTCCCCAAGCAACAAAAGCCCATATCACGAAGCTATACTTCTAATTATTTGTGTTGTTGGGGAGAAAATGGCAAGATTGTCGTTAAGTATGTTGGTGCACTCAAGAAGAGTGAGATTATGAGGAATGTTTGGGTGCCCAAAGTTTATGTGACTAACCCCTAGGACCCAATCTCACTTGGGTACCTAAATCAAGGACATAATCTTGTTTTGTAGGAATATGCATCCGGTGGATGAAGTTGGGTGTGGATAGTGGATGCACCAATCATATGACCGGGGCAAAAGAAATGTTCACCTCCTTCCAACCAAGCAATGATTCATGCAACAACATTGTGTTTGGTGACAATGGAAAAGGAGAAGTGCTTGGTTTGCGTAAAATTGCTATCTCAACCAACAATTCCATATCTAATGTATTACTTGTTCATTCGTTGAGTTACAATTTGGTGTCCGTTTCTCAATTGGATGTGTGAAATGGATTACGATTGTCTCTTTACGGATAAGTGTGTGACCATCTCTAGAAGAAGGGATTCCTCTATTGAAGGACCGAGAATGCTACCAGAAAGCGACCAGAGGGGGGTGAATGGGAGCCTAAAAATTTCTTTCGAAACTTCGGCCTCTGTCTCACAAATCAACCCCCAAAAGCTTCGAGTGCAAACGTGATGCCCACGACCCTTGGAAGAGGGTGAATGATCCCTAGGATCACAGCGGGGCACCACCAAACGAGAGCAAGTCAAAACCCAAAAGCTCTGGCTCAAGTTCAACTCCAAAAACCAACTCCCGAACGTAGATGGACGGCTACATCGGGAAATCTCCAAATACCGATGCTAACAAGTAGCAAAGATACCTAGAGAGGTTCCTTGCTGAACTTTAGGACCAAACGAGAAGTCCGAAAACCAAGCAAAAAAGCCGGGAGAGCAAACACACTAAAACTCAACACACAGCAGGATCCCGGACTGTCCGCTGGTACGGTCCCGGACTGTCCGCGGCCTGGTGGCGGACTGTCCGTCGGCCAAAAACCCAAAATAGCAAGGTTGCTGAAACCTCACTGGACAGTCCCGAACTGTCCGCGAGTTACAGCGGCGGACTGTCCGCCATTGGTGTTTCAGCCAAACACCGCGATGACTTGGCCACTGATCAGGCCAAGTCCCCGATGCCCGGACTATCCGCCCTTATGGTGGCGGACTGTCCGCGACGCTGCAGAGAGGGCGATTTTGATCGCCTCTCTCTCAAATCTCCCCAAATTCGATCCAAATCAAAATCCCTTGATCCCAAACTGGGAGAAGATGATCACAAGATCGTTAGGAGACTATCCCGAAGAAATCATCTGCTCAAATTGACTCAATCAACGGGAATTTGAAAGGGAAGGTGTAGGAACAAAAAAGTTGCCACGAAACTTGAATCGACCTGATCTACTTGTTCGTGAGGGTAGAGATAAATTCCTTCAGTGGAAATGTTCTCCTCACATCAAAGAACAAGTTGATTCAAGTGGATTCGAAAAAGACGCAGCAAGGAGGGATATCGAGTGATGGGAAAATCGTGAAGAAACGAAGAACGCGTAGAACATGTTCAAAATGCAAATCACAATCACGATTGCCAGCCAAAATTCATCCCCACAAGGAGACAACGGGAATCCGGTCCCATTTCTGCAAAATCCAAATACACAGAGGTATTGTTCACTGTCTCTGGGGATCTCAGTAGCTACAACAGGGAATGGGAAGCTGGAAACCCTAGAATGAAAATAGCAATGGCTGAGATAGTTTGGAGGGAGGGGCTGCCTCTCTTAATATAGCCTAATACAATTATTCCCCTTCTACCCCTACAACTAATGAGCGAGCAGGCTAACCCTAAGGGTATTCCTGACCAACACGAGTTGATGTTGATCAGACGGCCACGCCCGCACATCGAGTTGCTTCGCCTCGACGCGACCTCACCGGATGTCGCCACGTGCCGCCAAGCGCCGCTCATCCTTTTCATGGACCTCCCCCCAGTTTTGAGGCTGAAACCGGGAAACCTGGGCCAACCCCCGGTTTTGAGGCCAGAACCGAGAAACCTGTCATCCGTCGCCTGAGTTTTGTGGCCCAAACTCAGAAACCCGCCAGCGCCCAGGTTTTGAGGCCCAAACCTGGAAACCGTCCTCAGCCCGAGTTTTGTGGCCCAGAGTCAGAAACCGGCCACACCCAGGTTTTGCGGCCCAAACCTGGAAACCGTCCACTCGATGGTTTTTCTGTGGCTCAACCACCAAACTGACGCCGTAGAGGCGATGCTCCACCCGTGCACCCCGTCCACATGCAAGTCTTCACTTGTCGCTGTCCTAGGCTGTCAGCCACCACGGCCGATCCTCAGGCCACCGGTCCGTCAGTCCAAGCCTCACGCCTGCCCTTCACCGCTCCGAGTCCATCGGCACAACACGTCTCTACTTGACCTTCACCTTGCCTTTGATCACTGTATCCGAGCTCGACACCTGCACAACACAAGCCAAAGAACATGCGCATCATCCCAGTTGACAATCACTCATCTTCTGAAGATTCGGCATACACCCATGTATCCGCATCTATTGCATTTAAAGGTGTGTTGAAGGGAAAACTTTACCTAGTTGACTTCTCAACTAGTAAGGTGGAACCTACGACATGTCTAATGGCAAAATCTAGCATGGGTTGGCTTTGGCATCGCCGACTAGCTCATGTTGGGATGAGGAACTTGGCCCAACTTCAAAGGAAGGGCACATCCTTGGACTAACCAATGTTTCATTTGAGAAAGATAGGATTTGCAGCGTGTGCCAAGACGGAAAGCAAGTTGGAGCAAAGCATCCAATAAAGAACGTCGTGTCAACCACAAGACCATTGGAGCTACTACATATGGATCTCATCGGACCCATTGCTTACCAAAGCATCGGTGGTAACAAATATGGTTTTGTTATTGTTGATGACTTTTCTCGCTTGACTTGGGTGTTCTTTTTAGCAGATGAAAGTGAGACCCAAGGCATCTTCAAGAAGTTTGCAAGAAGGGCTCAAAATGAGTTTGAGCTCAAGATCAAGAAAGTGAGAAGCGACAACGGGACCGAGTTCAAGAACACCAACATAGAGGAGTATCTTGATGATGAAGGAATCAAGCATGAGTTCTCCGTTCCATATACCCCACAACAAAATGGGCTTGTGGAAAGGAAGAATAGAACTCTTATTGAAGCCACAAGATCTATGTTGGATGAATACAAGACGTCCCATGGCTTTTGGGCGGAGGCGATGAACACCACATGTCATGCAATCAACTGCCTCTACCTCCACAAGCTAAGGGACAAGACGCCTTATGAGCTTCTAACCAGTAACAAACCGAAGGTGCATTACTTTCGAGTCTATGGCTGCAAGTGTTTTATACTTAACAAGAGTGCAAAAAGCTTAAAGTTTGCACCTAAGGTACACGAAGGCCTTCTACTTGGTTATGGTACTAACGAACACGGCTACCAGTTATTCAATATTGCCACCGGCACTATTGAGTTAACGGTAGACGTGACTTTTGATGAATCCGACGGCTCCCAAAAGGAGCAAGTCAATGATGAGCTTGTAAGCAATGACATGCCTCCATCCGAAGCAATCAAGAAGCTTGCGATCGGTGATGTGAGGCCTATTGAGATTCAAGATGATGAAGATGAGCCATTGCACACTCCACAAGATTCAAATGTCCATCATGTGCATTTGAATGCACATGGTGAAGCTTCCGCAACTCCGAAACGTGGAAGTGCAAATGACGGTCAAATGCAACATCAACTTGATGATCAAGCTCTAGCTCAACATGATGACCAACAAGCTAATGAAGACATCCATACATATGATGAAGATGATGAAGATGAACCCATCCAAAGAAGATCATTTGTGCCACACCCAAAAGTTCATCATATCATTGAACGGGACCATCCCGCTGATAACATATTGGGGAGCATATGACGAGGGGTAACGACACGTTCTCGTTTAGCAAGTTTTTGTGAGCATTACTTGTTTGTCTCCTCTTTGGAACCTCTTAGGGTGGAAGAAGCACTTGATGATCCGGATTGGGTGATGGCAATGCAAGAAGAGCTCAACAACTTCACCAGGAATGAAGTCTAGTCCTTGGTGGATAGACGGGAAGGGCACCCTGCTGCCGCACCTCTGCTGCTATTGAGGGAGGACAGGGAGAGAGACCGAGTGGGGAGGACAGAAGGCAGGGAAAGGACTTCGGTCCTTTTGACGGAGGGGAGCCAGGGGGCGCGCCCTGGGGAGGCACGGCCTCGGGAAAAGCCACGACAAGTTTTTGGAGAATTTCTTTCCAAATTTGGCATGTTTCTGGAAACTTTTCGTCAAACTCCAATAATGCAAATATTGCTCAAACGGACCCCGATTTCGATGAAACAAATTTTGTTGTCACCGTCTTGCCGAATACTCCGACTTTCGTTAAAGGCACTCAGTCAAATTCCCAATGGTTTGCCTAGTAACGATCGTCGACGGCAGCTTCGCGGTGACCGAAATTCCAAATTCGCATACAGACTTAACCAATTTTTGGAGCCTGAAAACTGTGTTGTACTCCATCTTGCGAGCTCGTTTTCACCATTTTCGGCACCGATCTAGGTCTCGGGCATCAAATGAAATTTATTTCCCTCGAGCTGTACTCCAACTTTCGTTTAAGGTGCTCTGACATGCGAACATCCGAAATTACCGTTCAATGCCGGTCAAAGTAGTCACCCGGCAGGATCCAAATTAGGGTTTCTCGTCGGTCGGGACATTTTCTGGCCATCTGCTCAACTCGGAACTTTCATAACTTTTGGTCACGAGTTAATATATAGTTGATCAGGCATGATTGCAATACTTGGTTGAACTCAAATGATGTTTTCTTCATTGTCACATAATATACCATGTCTGTGCTGAACTGACAGCTTAACTGACGGCGAACACCTGGGGTGTTACACGCGTCCTCCATCGCGTCGTTCATCGCGCCATTCATCATCGCGACGGCGCTCCTGGGATCGTGATCGGCGACATGGGCGCTCGTGATGGCGATGAGCATCGTCGGCGTCGGTGTAGGAGTTGGCGATCGTCTGAAAGGTGAACACTGTGCCGCGTAGCCCGTAGGGCATGGAGATCGACGATGAAGCGCGACTGGGAGCCGTGGAGCAAAGCGAGGAGCTGGATGTAGATCCGATCTTGGACGGCGAGCAGGTCAGCGATGAGCCCGATCGACGACGAGTGAAGGCGGTGACTGGCGAAGGCGGCGACGAGCGAAGGCGACGTTGAGCGAAGGCGGCGATGAGTGAAGACGGCAAGGAGCCTGGTCGATGACGAGTGAAGGCGGCGAGGAGCCTGGTCGACGACGAGCGAAGGCGGCGACGAGTGAAGGCGGCGAGGAGCCTGGTCGACGATGAGCGAAGGCGGCGATGAGCGAAGGCGATGAGCCTGGCCGACGACGAGTGAAGGTGGCGACGGGTAAAGGCGGTGATGAGCCCGGTCGATGACGAGCGACGATGACGATGGACGAAGGTGGTGACTGGCGAAGGCGGTGACGAGCGAAGGTGACGAGCCTGGTTGACGCCGAACGATGGCAGCAATGAAGGCGATGATCCTAGTCGACGACGAGCGACGGCAACGACGACGAAGGTGGCGATGATCCTGGTCGTCAACGAGTGAAAGCGGCGATGAGCCTGGTCGACGACGAACGACGGCAGCGACGAAGGCAACGACGATCCTGGTCGACGATGAGCGACAACAGCGACGAAGGCGACAAAGAAGGCGGCGACGATCCTGGACGACGACGAGTGAAGGCGGCGACGAGCAAAGGTGGTGACGAGCCTGGTCCATGACGAGCGAAGGCGGCGACGTTGATGCAGTCGGTGATCCTCTTGTTGGTCCGGTCAATGGCCTCGACCAGATCGTTGTCGTGGATGAATCTTGGCGCGCATGGCACCGGTGCGACGACGCGATGGGTGGACGGCGAGGCGTCCGGCGCAGGAAGCTGTGCGGGTTCCACGATCTCCAGAGCGAGGACGGCGTCGCCGATGGTCCAGATAGATCCGATCTGGAAGGAGATGCCGAACTTGGGAGGATCATGAAGTCAAGGAAGATGACCGCTTGGCAGATCATGGTGTCGTAGCACACACCCCCTACCTGGGGCGCCAACTGTCGATGAAATATGGTCGATAGTCTACCGAGGGGTATGCCCAAGGTAGTAGATTAGTTGGTGGAGGCGTGCGAGACGTCTACACAAGCATAAACACAGCGATGAGAGACGGCAATTTAGACAGGTTCGCCCCGGCAAGTCGCCGTAATGCCCTACGTCCTATGTTCTGGTGGCTGGATTGTATTGTGATATCGGAATATCAGGTGAGATCGGGTGATCTCGGATCTAATGGAGATGACATGAGAGGGGGTCCCTGCTGACCTTATATAGTCGGGGAGCAGAGTTACAGTTGTAACAGATTACAAATGGTTCCTTAAGGCAAAGAATCCAGATCTAACTCTAGGATCTTCCTTGGTAGGCAAGGCTTCGTGAGAGTCCTTGACGAGCACAACGAGCTAGTCGCGTGCTGTAAGGCCTCGCGAGCTGGGCTGTCCTTGACGAAGGGCCCATGTAGGTCCATGGGGGTATACAGAGGTAATATCCCCACAGTCACCGACTTCCGCAGCCTTACGCCTAGGGATTACGCCTTTTTGGCCTCGCTGGCGCGTAGGGCACTTGGCCTTCGCCTTGGAAACTTTGTCTTCTTCTTTGCTTTCGTCAAGCAGGGGTCTTTCGTCATACTTGACCCCCAGGGCATCAAACGCTCGGTTCAGTTGGTGACCTCGGCCGAGATTGCCAAGCTGAAATTTGCTTTCTTTCCGCAAATAAGGGCCGCAAATCTTTTTGGCTTCTCCCTCTATGTGCTTCACATAAGACTCATCGTCAGCAAAGTTGTTAGGCCTTTCAATTAGCAAGAGAGGTCCTCGGTAGCCGTTTTGGTCAGCAAAATCTTCAAATGAAGTCTCGCTGCAAAGTGGATTCATTCCCACAGCCATCCACTCCTCGACAAGGTCCCGACTTATCTGAAACCGGGCGGTAAGCGCGAAGGCATCGCCGCATCGAACGCTCGCCTCGTTGGTTAAAGCAACAGGCGGAAGGTGCTTGCTAGGATACTTTGCCAAAACTGAGACAAGTGGAGAAGCCTTTTTCCTTCCCTTATCCAGCTCAACGACAGCCACATCATCAGAGCAAACTCGATAGTAGAACCAAAAGCGAGTCCAATTAGGCCACTTGTTGCGATACGTGAGCGAAATAGAAACACTGCCTCGGGTCTTTCATGGAACAAAGTTGATGCAGCCAATTTCACTGGGTAACTCCTTTCCGAAAAAAGGGTCAGCCACCTTCGAGGTCCGCTGATGGATATTATAGAACCGCACGAAAACATCAGCCCGGGGCGTGCAGCCAAGCATTTTCAATGCCATGGTGAAAACACTGAGTCTGACGAATGCGTTCGGAGTTAACTGGTGCATCTGAATCTCAAAACCAGAAAGGACATCCGCCACGAACTCCTCGAGCGGAAAATCCAGTTCCGCAGCAAAGTAATCGCGAAACACAACGGCCTCATAGGGTCGCGGAAGGGGAACCTCCTCGTCTCCAGGAACACGGCAGTTAGCAAGATGGTCTCTCTGCAATGGTCCCTTCTCGACCAAAGCTTGCAGCGTTGCAGATCATATTCGCGAAGCACCAAGGTAAAACGAGCAATCGGTAGGTACCATCACCAAAACCGAGTCTCCATCGTCAGACAAACTGTCACTGTGGTCTGAAACCCGTGGAGCTACCCCAGAGCCAATAGAAACGTCAACACTACGCTCGCGATGCGAGGACCCCGAAGTTCCATCGCTTTCGCTAGAAGAGCTGGTAGACGACGTGGAAGTAGAAGACGCCATCTAACATGGCGGCAAAACACAAAATAAACAAGAGTCTATGTGAAAAGGAAAAGCTTAAGGTAATGACTTAAAAAATGTAGAGCAAGGCGAAACGAAATAAAGGTATAAGCAACACTAACCAGGCCGAAAGGCTGATGCAGCAAGGTGAGACAACGAATGCTTCAATCAGCGAATAGGCGCAGCAGAATACGCGCAGGCAGCCCAGAAAAAAGATGAATCAAGCGCCGGGGAGACCCATCTGATGACCTCTTCCCTCGTTTATACATGCGCGCTCATGACAGACCAAGCACGGTTCTCGAGAAGACGAAAAGATGTCTGGGCACGGGAAATGAAGCGTCACAACGGTCGAACCCGAAGCGTCAAGTCACATACACAAAGTTGCACAGACAAAATAAAGTATAATAATAATATTAAAATATATTCTAAATACAAAACACACACGCTGTTCCTAAAAAAACAAAAGTACCTCTCTTTTGGCAGTTCAGCGCAGCGAGGATCTTTTGTGGGCGGGCGTAGGCGCCTGGCGAAAGGACATGGTCAAACCATGCGAGCATATGAGTTCGACCGTGAAGGGCTATTGTTGGGATGGTACCCATAGCACAGGCGCCCCAAGCCCACGAGCCGAGGTAGCTTTTGAGCGAAAGCAAGCCGTTAGGATCGAGCGCGCCTCCGTCCCGAAAGAGGCTCCAGTGAGGAGCGAGTGGAAGTATTTTTCGGGCGCCTGGAATGGCTTTCGGGCGAAAGTGAGCCGACAGGATCGAGCATGCCTTCGCTCGAAGGGGCGCTAAAAGGCGGTCTAGGCGGACAATGGAGGTCTCAGCTCAAGTAACTTTCGCGCGGAAGTAGTTTTGCATTTTTGGTAAGGCACTTTCGCCGCTCTTGTTTTGGTCATGATGTCTTTCATAGGTTGTCGGAAGCTTCAGTCAAGAGAAGGGGGCCCACCGGTCGGAGGAAGGAGCCGTGCAGGTCCGGGTCCACCACAGGGTGGAGTCACGATGGTGCCCCTCGGGCTCAGGGGACTGCAGAAGCCGCGAAGTAGTTGGAAAGGGCATCTTAGTAATTGTAGCGGGGTAGTTGAGAGGGCATCTTTGTACTAGCAACCTCAGTTTTGATTAATATAAATACCCCCGCCTCTCCGTAGGGGGAGAAGACTGTGCACTGGACCAATTCACTCGTCGACTTTCGCCAAGAAGTCCGAATTTCGTACTCTCCTTGTGCGTTCGCTCGCGCGTCAACCGGCTATTCCAGGGTGTCGGCCCTAAAACAACAGAGTCTAAATTGCCCGATGTATCCTGCTGGCAGACCAGTGTTCTCGGGTCTGCTAATCCATCCAGTACTTAGCACTAATGTTAACTTGATCCTAACATGTATACTTAATTCGTTAACATGACCTTGTTCCGATCCATGCTCCGTAGGATATTCTTTATTCTTTTATTCTTTCTTCTATCTTTGTAGAAGCTCCAAACATCTTAGGCAATGTGTGTGTGTTGATCCCACTATCCAAATCACCATTTATCTTCCTGCTATGGTTAATTAGTCAACTATGCACTTATTATGTTCTTGTCATGGATATATCTCGAATCCTTTCGCACCTAGCCTTCCCAGTGGTAAAATATAAATAATGATACTTGGAATACTCTCGGTGAAATGCTACAATTGTAACCCCATGCGCTTGCGGATTCTATCTGTAAACGAATTGGTTTACCAGGCCAGCCTCTCAGGCCGTCACTAAAGCCACACGTTTTGGTATATGAAGTGCCATTGCACTTCGGTGCTGATACCGGATGTGTAGCTAGAGTGGCTGCGTCTGAGGTTGACACTGACATCTTTTGGTAGCATCGCTAGGAACCAACATACTCGGTGCATGTCATTAAGGAATGTCAAAAGGCATTCCTGGCGCCGTGCCTGGGGATGATGGTCTACCCTAGTGATGATGCTAAGAGATGTTAGTAAGTATTTCTGGCGTGATCGCCGAGGATGGACCCTAAACCTATCCTTTGGCAGTTGTGCTAAGAAATGCCAACAAGCATTTCTGGTGCCGTTGCCGGGGAAGGCATAGATACGAAAGATTCAGATAAAACATGATCATGAACTAATATGTGTATAATTGCTAATTGATCATGCAGGATAATCTTTTACTATTTTCTTCTGTTGTGGATGAAAATAGGATAGTGTATGCGTGGTTTCGCTCTGCCGGAAAACTTCACCGATAACCCAGAAGCTATCGGCAGGAGATAGAAGAAATCTTCTTCCTTGTCAACAGCTCCACCACCGACAGAAGAACCACCAGTTTATGCACCAAGCTCAACTCTGGCCATGGCCAAGACCCCGCGCGACTTCTCCATCCCCGTTGTTGCCAACGTGGCCACTGGGCCCGCTATCAACACCGGTGACAAAGCTTTTGAACTAAGGATTGGCCTCATCACCATGGTGCATGCAAACCCGTTCTGTGGTTTGCCAAGCGAGGATGCGAACGGAGATCTCCAGAACTTTCTGGAGCTCTGCGACACCATCGTCATTAAGGACATCACTCCAGACGTCATCAGGCTCTGACTGTTTCCCTTCTCCCTTATGGGGAAGGCAAAGCAGTGGTTCCACAAGAACCTTGCAGATGTCGCCACATGGGACAAATGTTCGGCGGTGTTCCTTGTGAAGTTCTTCCCCTTGGGCAAAACAACTACCCTAAGGGGACGAATTACCAGCTTCCAGCAGAATTCAACGGAATCCATGCCCGAGGCATGGGAATGGCTGCAAGAATACATTGCAGCCTGTCCCCATCACGGGATGGAAGAATGGCTGGTGCTCCAAACCTTCTACGAGGGGCTCACGCCCATGTCAAGGGGGCACCTGGACGCTGCAGCTGGAGTGGCATTCTTGTCCCTGACTATCAACGGGGCTAAGGCCTTGATTGACAAAGTGATGGTGAACCAAGCTTGGGGGGATGGAAGACCCCAAGCTAAGTCACAAAAAAGCATGCATACCGTAAAGGAGGCGGATATGCTTGCTGCAAAAATATATCTTCTACTCAAGCAGCTGGATGAGAAGACGGCGACAAGAGAAGAAAGAGGTACCATCCAAGCCATGGATGCGCACATGACGTGCGAGGTGTGTGGAGAAACTGGGCACTCGGGGAATGATTGCTCCAAGACCCGCGAAGATGTTGTGTACATCAACAACGGGTTTCACCCACAGGGCGAAAACTCGTGGAACAATCAGCATCAGCCTCCGTACCAAAAAGGTAACCAGGGCTACAACTCCAACACACCCACCTTTTAAGGATCTTGTGTTAGGGAAGGCGAAGATCAATGAAAGCATCTCCAAGAGGCTTGCCCATAACGACAAGACCCTTGAATGAATGAACTCCAAGATTGAAGGCCTGGCCTCGGCAGTGAAGAACCAACTGAGCTTCAACAAGATGATCGAAACGATAAGATCCTTGGTGGTCCATTGTCGGCCCCCGAGTTGGCCCGTTTACCATTACTATCTTGATCCACCCTTCATGGCAAAGAAGGAAGATCCGGGCAGACCCACCATTGAGTGTGCCATAGGGGCACATAAGTTCCACAATGCATATTGTGACCTTGGAGCAAGCGTCAAAATCCTCTCCAAGGCGGTATACGATAAGATCCTTGGTGGTCCATTGTCGGCCACCAACATCACACTCCAGATGGCTAACAACACGATATGCAGGCCAGAGGGGTTAGCTTAGGATATCCTGATCCGCATCAAGGATAGCTACATCCCTGTTGACCTCGTCATCCTAGACACAGGAAGGGATGACGATGTCCCGCTCCTTCTGGGATGACCATTCTTGAACACGGCTAACGCCATGATATTCATCTCCGGAGAACGGATTCACTTTCAGCTTCCTGAAAAGACCATCTGATGCCAGTTCAATGGATACTTCCACCGTGAACCTGCATGAAAGCAGCAAAAAGTGAAGAACCCGAAGCCCATCATGCCAACTCCGCCACCCCCGGCCATGCCATGGCCGGTATGGCGGAAGAACAAGCAACCACCTCAATCTCCTGGTTCGGAAGATTCTATTTCGGGAAAGTAGAGGAGGTATAGCCATGCTACCAGGCTATAAATGGTATGTCCTCAGCCAGAGGTAAAATCGTAGTTATCCATTTTCAAAATTTATTTTAATATTTTCAAATTCATATTTGACTTTAAATCATGCATAGAAGAATTTCAAAAATTAAAATTACTTGTTTTTAAATCAAATTTTCAAAATGTATGGAAAAATGTTTAAAAATCATTTTCTGAATAAGAAATTTTTATATCACTATTTATTATTTTCCAAAATATTTACACAATCCAAAAAGCATCAAATTTTGTGGAAATTTACAAAACTGGGAGAAAAGAATTTTTCTGGAGTGGGAGACCAACGGCTAGTTGCTCCATCTAGCCGTTGGAAGCTGCCAGCTGAAGGTGGGGCCGAGTGGGGCCCACAGGGGTGCGCCCGCACCCCTGTTGCGGCCGAACCATGACTCTCAAATTTGGCCAACGGCTCCTAGTCATTGTCCTCTCTCCCCCTTGGCCGGTCACCGGCTCTATAAATACCAGAGGTGCTGGTTGAGGTCATCGCATCCTCACTTCTTCATATTCCTCTCTCACACTCCATCTCCTAGCTTCATACTTCACCTTCACACCACTTCCACAAAGTTTGAGCAAGGTACTAGTAGCAAGACCTTGTCCAAAACCCATCTCTAGCTCCACTCCACAAAGATCATGAAGGGTTTTGGAAGAGCTCTCTCCAATGCGATGAAGAGAGCGACAGGGAGAAGCGCTCGCGAAAGCTGAAGCACACCCTACTCTGTCGATCAAGAAGAGAGCTCGGTACGAGGAGACTCTCTGACCACAAGCCAAGCCGGTGCAGCAAGCACAGACGACACCAACTTCTTCCTCGATGGAGAACGGGAGTTCCAGGCGTATGCGCTCCTCCGGGACCGTACCTTCATCCATACGCCGTAGTACGACCCCGACCTCCTCGAAAAGATAGGTATGGATTCCAAATTCCGTGCTATTTTCAAAGCGGTTGGTTGGGAAAAGGTTGACCCCCTCTATGAGGAAGGCTCCCGTTTCCTAACCATCCAATTCTTATGCACTGCAGTAGAGGTAGAAAATGGCTTCACCTTCCGCATGTTTAACACTGAATACTTAGTACCTTGGAAAGTCATGTCAGTTTTAATAAGAAATGCTCTATCGATCTTGGCCACTCACTTAAGAGTTTTAATCGCCACAAATTTTGGGGCGAAATTTCTGGCCAAACGGTAGTTGGCAAGTTCCAGCCTCGCAACATGCAAATTCACCATCCCACTTTAAGGCTTATACACCGTTGGATTTATATGACTCTGTTTCATAGCCAAGACATTAGCTTTGTTAGAAGTGACGAACTAAGATTACTTTTTGCGAGAGGGGGGTGAAGTTTCAGGTCTTGATACGGTTGTCGTCATTGCCACCACTGCTGCCAGCTCCACTGCGGGTAATCGTCATCTGCACGTATTGGTAACAAGTGACCATTAGGTGATGTTGAAATAATAGTAGAGAATGATAAACCATGCCATACTGAATTCATTCGGAAAAACAAGTTCACCAAACAATTACAGAGCCATAATAAATTTCAATCCACATCGTAGCTGTTGACGCTCACTAATGCTCATAATTAACCATCAACTATTTCATGAAATCACACTAAATGAATCACAAAACATAGTTGTAGGGTTTGAAACTAACAAGTTCCAAAAGTTTTGGTGCTCTCACTTGTTTTGTAGGACATCCATGTTTTTACCATATAAAAGTATCTCAAGTGATGAAACAGAGCACACCATTGCGAAGACCTCGTCGAGACGATCGAAATGGACCGATGATTTGTTACATTTGGAGTCCCGGAGCAAGAGTCCTCGATGGATACGACTTGGAAGATTCTATAACATTACAGAAGACACGAGAAGGCGACCCACGGAAGGCGGGGCCCACCTGTCATAGAGGCAAACCGACCGGTCTCCACCCTGGACCAACCGGTCTGGTGTAGGGCCCAAACTCGCCCCCCTTCGCGTGACGCACTCCAACCGACCTCTCCAACACGTTTTGGCCCATTAAGGCCCATGTGCATATGGCGAAGGATTTAGTACCACATCGCTTGCCCAAGGTGGAGGGAAAGCCAGGAGCCCCTATATAATAAACCCCAGACCCCCCTGAGGCAACACATCATCATGGAGTTGTAGAGGCGTCCCTCGAATGGATAACCTCTCTTCTCTATGTAATTAGGTTTAGATTTTCCAATGTAATAGATTAACTCTAGTCGGGAGTTAGGGAGAGCGGAGCTGCGCTCCGGTTCCGGAGGAGTCTTTAGAGTTTCGGTATGTCTTTATATCTTTTCTTTGTAAGACTTATGCTTTAATATATTTATCTTCTCTATTTACTTTATGCCTTTCATATTATGATTAGTATAGTTGTTATGTTCTAGCATAGGATCTTCGCTCGTATCGAGTGCTCTAGTTATAGGCCATAATTAGAGTAGTAATCGATAGATTAGACTTGGTGTTTAGTCTATAGGTTACCTGAGGTTGTGCTCAACCCCACGGATAGTTGTGGTAGCCCCAGGTGGTGACAGCCCTGATGGCCGACGCATTCCACCACGTTCGGGTTGATGTTCGTAGGACCGTAGTCAGAGCTTCCCAAACCCCCTTCTCATCCCTTTCTGTGGTTGGTGTTCTGATGTCCCGAAGTGTTATTATATGACTGCTATATCTTTTCATCCTTGTTACTTTAGAACACAAGTAATAGAGAAGTGCATAGAAACCTTGATCTCTCTCGTTGTCCTCCCACTATAGTTATCTAGTTATCATTGAATTATCTTTTATGTGCTTTCATTCATTATCATATCATATATCATTCACTCCTGCTTTAGTCTAATTAGTACTCTGAGTTAGTAGATGCATGATAGCGAGTTATCAGATTCTTGACCCTTGCTTCCCAGTGGTAAAATATAAATAACGATCCTGGAATACTCTCGGTAAAATGCTACAATGGTGTTCTGTGCTCTTGCAGAATCTTTCATATTCTATTTGCGTTAACAAACATCAACAAGCATTTTTGGCGCCGTTGCCGGGGAAGAAATTGGTGTAAAGATTTTGATAATAATCTTGATGTCTGCTAATTTAGTGTACCACTAGCTTTAGTAGGATTACTCCTTGTTCTGTTGAGTGTGGAATAGACAGGACATCAGATGCCATTTTGAACGCATCTTAGCCCCTAGTGGTTTCGGAGATTAGATGAAACACAAGATTACTGTGACTAACGTGTGTTTTGCAGAAACAGGATTGAGTTAGGTCACGGTAATGGCGACGATATCCCCTGGTGATTATTGAGTTCATGTCCCCTGGCGATGGATATCGTTTCGGTTTTGAAAGGACGGACGACGAAGACGGTGGTAGACTAGGCTAAGTGTCATATGGTGTTGGAGGACATTTAGGTAGTCTTAGGTCTTTGTTTTTCCTTTGGCCGTACTATAAAGGGGAGCGTGAATCAGTAGCTTGACCTAGGTGAGTCTATTGAGGTAGGTGTGGTGCAGACTTGTTATTTCATAGCCCTAGGTAGCTCCGAGAGATGCCTTAAGTCGAGAGGATCAAAAGTCGTTTAGGCCGCGTCGCAATCCGAGTTGAGTCTGCCCTTGTTATGGGCATCGGACACTGGCCAGGTGGGCATCGGACGCGTCCAATGCTCACCCCGACTAGGGTTTAGTCTGGTGCGTGGCATCGGACGTGCCGATGTGTTCACATCGGACGCGCCCGTGCCACTGTTCACGTGCGCGTGAACTGGAGGCCGCATCGGATGCTGGCATCGAACGCTGAGGGGCAGCGTCCGATGGCCATCCAGAGAGGTTCCAGAGAGGGTTAAACCACATCGGACGCGTCCGATGTGGTGGCATCGGACGCTGCCCAGCGTCCGATGTCCCTTTAACAGGTCTGACAAGAGGGTACAGTCGACCGTTGGTCAAGGTCATCGGCGCGTCCGATGCCAGGCATCAGCGCATCTGATGCCCCCGAAGAAACCCTGTGTTGTCCTGTTTTTGGATGGCCAATTGGGGGAGTATATATACTCCTTCCCTCCATCCATTTGAGTGTTCTTGCCACTTCCATCTGTTGAGAGACACATTGTGAGTGTGAGATAGTGCAAGAGCCCTAGTGAGGTTGAGTGATTTGCTAATTGTGAGAATTAGACACCTCCTAGTGAGAATTGAGTAGCAAGTGTGCATCCATCCATCTCTTTGGCCTAGTGTTGGTCAAGTGAGAGTTCTAGCTTGTTACTCTTGGTGATCGGCATCACCTAGACAGCTTGGTGTCGATCGTGAAGCTTGGAGAGCATCCGGTGGCTTTGTGGATGACCCAAGCAAGCTTGTGACCGGTAGTGAGCGATTCACCGGGCCGGAGCGGCGAAGAATCAGCTCATAGTGACCACTTGATCCTTGCGCGGATCAAGGGGGAGTGATACCCTTGCGCGGGTGCTCCAACGAGGACTAGGGGGGTGTGCCGACACCTCGATACCTCGGCAAAAAGATCGTCTTGTCATCCCTACTCCTTTACTTACGCATTTACTTTCAAGCAATTCAATTCCGCATCATACTTGTTGTTCATTCACTATTGAATTGCTTTGCTAGAGTAGGAGTGTCATAGACTTGGTCTTTTGTGCGGTAGAATAAAGAGAAACACACTTCTAGGCACTAGGCGGTTAATTGGGGCTTGATAGGTTTTATTCTTGCAAGAAGTTTTAGAAAAGCCCAATTCACCCCCCCCTCTTGGGCATCTTGATCCTTTCAATTGGTATCGAAGCCTCGTGCTCTCGATTTAGGCTTAACCGCCAAGAGTGAAGATGTCCGGAGGTGATGGACCACCTCCCATGTTCAAGGGAGACGACTTTCCATATTGGAAAATCCGTATGGAGTCGTACCTAGAACCGGTTGTTGTTAAATGCCGCGATGCCGCCATAACCGGGTTCCCCAAACCCAAGGAGGGCACTAGCCTCACGCCACATGAGGAAGAGAATGAGAAGTGGAATGCAAAAGCCAAAAACATTCTATTTAGAGGCATTTGCAAGGATGTGTTCAACCGCGTCCGTAACCACAAGAATGCCCATGATCTATGGGATAACATTTGTGCTCTCCATGAGGGAACCAAGAGTGAGCATGAGGAGAGATATCACATAGTTATGCAAAAGCTTCATTCATTTGATATGCATGCTAATGAAAGTGCAAATGAAATGTACTCACGCTTGAATGTTCTTGTAGAAGAACTCAATGGACTTGGCCTCACACAAATGCAACCATCCGATGTTGTGAGGAAGATTCTTTGTGTCCTTCCAATTGAGAAGTATGGACACATTGTGACCGTGCTACATCAAGGTGATCTTTCCACCGCTACACCAACTCAAATCTTAGGAAAGATCAATGCGCATGAGATGTACATGCACATCACACCAAGTGGTGGCCCTTCCACCGACAAGAAGAAGGACTTGGCCTTCAAATCAAGCCATGACAAGAAGGGCAAGTCAAAGGCTATTGAGGTGCATCATGAGAGCTCAAGTGATGAAGAGGATGATTCCAACATTGCTCTCATGGTGAGAAGAACCACCAAGATGTTGAAGAAGCTTCACAAGAATGGAGTCAACTTTGACTCAAGAAAGAAGAAATTCTTCACAAGTAGCAAGAGGAGACCAATCTCCGAAATGGATTGCTACAATTGCGGAGATATTGGCCATCTTGCCCACCAATGCACCAAGCCCAAGAAGGACAACTACAAGAACAATAACAAGGGCAAGAAGTATGACTCATCAAGTGAAGATGAGAAGAAGAATGACAAGCCCTACAAGAAGAAAGATGGCAAGAAGAAGCAATACCACAAGAAAGGTGGTAAAGCATACATTGTTGGTGATTGGCTCAGCGACATTGACTCCTCCGGTGGCTCATCCGGTGAAGATAGTGATGATGAGAAGGAGAAGGTGGCCGCTCTAGTCATTGGGTCCTCTACACCACCACCACCACCGTCACCATCATCATCTACACACCTATGCCTCATGGCTAAAGGTGATCGAAAGGTACAAAGAGAAGATGACTCTAGTGATAGTGATAGTGATGGTGAATTTGAGTCACCCACTTATGATGAGCTTGTTAAATTGCTAAACAACTACTCTAAAATCATAAGAAAGACTAGAGCTAAAAATGAAAAGCTTGTTGATGAAAATGAATCTCTTGTTGAGAAATATGATCATGCTATTCATGCTAGTGATGAGCTAAAAGATGAACTTGCTACTATGTCATCCACTATCAAGGAGCTCAAGTCCTCTAACAAAGAGCTCAAAGCTAAAAATGAAAAACTTGATAAGATGCATAGTGACTTTACCACTAGTTATACTTTGCTCAAAGAACAATACACTCAAGTGAAAGTTGACTATGATACTCTCACCGTTGCTTATGATATGCTTTCACATGAGACACATGATGCTCCTAACCTTGTTGTTAAGTGTGACATAGCAACATCTTGTGAGGACTTGGTTAGTGAGCATGATGAGCAAAGAGCTAGTGGCAAGGGCAAGAATGTGGTTGTGGCCGATCACTATGATGATTATGTCAAGCTCAAGAATGAGAATGCAAAGCTCAAGGTTGATCTAGAGAAGCTTGCAACCACAAAGCAAGTCATTGTTGAGACCCAAGATGATGATTATAGCATGTCACTTGAGCTAGACATGCTAAAAGAAGAGAACAAGAGATAGAAGATGGAGAGGGATTACAAGATGACACCATCTCAATAAGAGCTCCAACAAGAGAATGACAAGCTCAAGAGAGAGAAGGAGCACCTTACCACCGGGTTGAAGAAATTCACTGAGGGGCAATGTCTTCAAAGTGAGCTACTCATGAACACCGTCATGAAGACCAATAGAAATGGCATTGGGTTTCTTGAGGAGAAGATGAAGCAACGCAAGAGCATCACAAAGCTGAAGAAGAAGAAGATTGGGAGATGCTATGAGTGTGGAAAGGAAGGACACTTTGCACATGATTGTGAAGAGCCAAAACCCACACCCTTGCCCAAGCATGCTAGGCCCTTTGCTTTCAATGCTCACTACATGCTTAGACAAGATTCTAGTGGCAAGATGAAAGTTATGTTCATGGGGCCTCCTAACAAGAATAGGCCAAAGCAAATTTGGGTTGCAAAGTCACTAGTAGAGAAGGTTAAGGGACCTCAACAAGTTTGGGTCCCAAAAGCTCAAGCTTGATTTCTTATGTGTGTAGGTGAACTACAAGACCGGTGGATCTCATTGGGTGATTGATAGTGGTTGCACACAACATATGACCGGTGATCCCCGGATGTTCACCTCACTAGAAGAGAGTGTCAATGACCAAGAAAAGATAACATTTGGTGACAACTCTGTAACACCCCAGGTGTTCGCCGTCCGTTAAGCAGTCAGTTGAGCATGGGTCTCGTATACCAAGTGACGATGAAGAACTAAATTCAGGTTTAGTCAGTGATGACAGAAGTGACAGGATCAATCTCAGAGGCAGAACCTCAGTTTGATTCATTCGGGAATTTATTTAACAGAGCCAGTTAATAACAACTGCTAATTTATGAATATTCAGGATTCATGCTAAACATGGATTTTTCGTGTGACCCACCTCCATTCCTGTCTATAGTAACTGGTGAAAAAGTTTCGTGAAGTTTGGAATCAAAAAGTCACATGAAATGACGAGTCATAGTTTTGCCTGTACTGGCTGATTAACGGAAGAAAATCATTCGTGTTCAACCAAGTGTTGCAGTTATGCCCAATCAACTGTATATGAACTCACGGTCAAAAGTTATGAAAGTTCCGTGTTGAGCAGACGACCGGAAAATGTTCCGACTAACGAGAAACTCTAATCCGGACCCTACCGGGCGACTGCTTTGACCGGCGTTGAACTGTATTTTCGGAGGCTCGCATGTCGACGCGCCTTAAACGAAAGTTGTAGTACAGTTCGAGAGGAACAAATTTTGTTTTATGGCCGAGACCTGGATCGGTGCCGAAAATAGTGAAAACGAGCTCGCAAGATGGAGCAGAGTGCAATTTTCAGGTTCCGGAAATTGGCGAAGTCAGTACTGCAAAATTAGAATTTCGGTCGCCGCAATGCTGCCGTCGACGATCATTACCGGGCAAACCGTTGGGAATTTGACCAAGTGCTTTTAACGAAAGTCGGAGTACTCGGCGAGACGACGACAACAAAATTAGTTTCGTCGAAATCGGAGTCCGTTTGTGCAGTGTTTGCAATTTTGGAATTTGACCGAAAGTTTTCGGAAACTTGCCAAATTGGGAAAGAAATTTTGGGGAAAAATTGCCGAGCTCTTCACACGAGGCCGTGCCTCCCCACGGCGCGCCCCCTGCCTCCCCTCCGTCAAAAGGACCGAAGTCCTTTCCCTGCCTTCGGTCCTCCCCACTCGGTCTCTCTCCCTGCCTCCATCCTCTCGCCCTTCTCTTCTGCCTTCAGCCATGGAAATCCAGAGCAGCAGCCATGGCTGGCAGCAAGCAGCAACCTTGTTGCCCTCCTCCCTCCATGGCGCCCCTACTCTCCTCCCCTTCCTTGATGAGCGCAGCAACTGGTTCTCCCTCCTCTGCCTCTCCTCCCTTTCCTGCGCCATGGCTAGAAGCCACGGCTTCCTGCCACGCGGCTCTGGTAGAGCCGGCGCCGCCAGCAGCAGGCGAGCAGCAGCAGCGCCAAAGGCAGCGAGCAGCAGCAGGCCGGCCAGCCCCTGGCCAGCAGCAGGGCGCCCAAGCCAAGCCCCAAACCCTAGCGCCATCTCCCTCCCGGAACCGGCCTTCCCGTGGTCTTCGCGTCGTTCTCCCGTGAAAACGAAGAAGAAGGGTAGAAATCGACGCTGAAACTCTTTGTTGGTCTTTTTTGTTAATATGTGATGACTCATTAGATTTACTAATTGCTCCTTAATTGATTTGTGCAGATCCGGGGGTTCAGATGCATAATCTGCTTTTATTTTCGTTTTTGCTTAATTAACAAATCTGGATGGAATTTGTAAATTGCATAATAAATTGTATGTTGGTCCAAAAATTGCAAATGAGCACTTTTTGGAATCCTTGTGAAAATCTCTGTCCAGTGAATGCATGATATGTTGGGTGTTAGTGGAAGTTTTGTGCTGTGATGATTTATCTTTGTTAAATAGGCTTAAATAGGGAGAAAAGGATATCTGCTGTTATGTTGCTTGAAATGATGTGAAATTTGTATGGTAGCCTCCTTTGGTCATGTGTGTACTGTCATAAAAATTTCAGGATTTTTGGTGCATGTGTGAATTAGTTATGCATTTAACTTGCTTTCAGCTCATTAAATGAATTAAATTGATTTTTGATAAATGTTTGCCTGTAAAAATAGAATTGATGGTTCCCCTGACTTTCTATGGTATTGCTGTAGCTTAGATAATTTTATTATGGTCAGTGGTCATGCAAAGCATAGAGTTTTAGATTTATCTTCTCTCTATGTTTCATTTCGGAATGTTTTGGACAGTTTATGGGGCTTAAATAGTTACCCCTTGTAAATGATGTTTGCTGTGAAACTTTTCTATAGCAAAGTCGTAGATAACGTACATATCTAGCTTGTGTTAAAGTTTCATGATTTTTGGTCAAATGGATTATGAGTTATGGCTGTTTGAAGTTTGTTCAGAGATAGGTGCTTTCTGGAGTCTTTGGACCAGATTGAGGAATACATTAGTTTGACCATGTTAACTTGTAAATCATGCTAAGATGTTTAAAGATTAATTGTAGTAAATTTCATGAGCTTTCCAAAATGTCTTGTTGTGTGTCATTTAGAGTTGTGTAGCTCTAGTTGTGATTTAATTACCTAGCTGCTATATGTATGTCCAGTTTTGCTGAAATGGCTGCATGTATAGTTTCTGTGGTGGTAATTAGTTGATCATGTTTTCTGTAGGTGTGGTCTACACAAAAGTTGTAGATAACTTCCTTATATTGCTTGTCATGAAATTTCATGATTTTAGGCCAAGTGGTTTAGGAGTTATAAATTTTAGAAGTTTGCTGTCAGGTTTCCATTGCTTTCTGTGCAGATCTGAAACAGTGGACTGTTTGGCTATTTTATCTTGTGAATCATATGTTTATGTTAATAGAAGAGTTGTAGTGATTTTCATAATCTTTCTAAATTGTCTTAGATCCTATTTGTCGGAGTTCGATAACTTGAGTTATAGCTGTTTTAGTACAGATAGCTAAATCTGGCCAAGTCTGGACAGAGATGCCTATTTGTGTTAATTAGACCTTGTTAACTTGTGAATCATCTTAAGATGATTATAGATGATTTGTAGACAACTTAATAACCTTTCTAAAAAGTCTAGAGACAAGTTCCCAGGTATTATATATCTTTAGTTATGGTTGTCCTAAGTTACTGTTGTTGATGTGTGGCTAGTTCTGTCCAAGTGTGGACAGAGCTGCACTAATCATGTTGTTTGACCTTGTTAATGGTTGATTAACCTTGAGCTAATAATAAAAGACTTAGATAATTTTGTAAGCTTTCTAGAATGTCTAATTGCATGCCTATGTGATGTTTATATTGTGAGTTATGCTTCTCTGAAGCTCTGTCTGTCCTGCTGTCCAATAGCTAGACAGAGCTGCATTGTTATCTGTTTTTGAGCTATATAACCTTTGAATTAGCTTTTGTGTTGAATAACAAAGTTATAGGCAATCTTGTTAGCTTTCCAAAAAGTCTTAGTTTGCCTTATTTAGAAATTGGTAGCTTGAGTTAGGTTCAAAAGAGTGAACTGCTGTCCTGCTGTCCAAATCTGAGTGTTGTGTTTGATTGCTTAACTTGGCTTAGGTTGATTAGGTGAACTTGGTGATCAATGTAAAAGTGTGCATAACCTGTTGGTTGTTGTGTGCTTTGATGTGTGCTCAGTTATCTTAATTGTTTGCATAAATTTGTGCTAAGTACTTGTTAGTGGTTGCTTGTGCTATGTGATCAATATATTACTTCGGGAGCATTCATACATATGCATTGTGCATCGTATATCTAGGTTCGCTAGATGGAAGAACGTCAAGTGACGGACGTGATGATGAAACTCAACCCGAAGATGGTGTTGGGTGGCCATCCCGAAGAAGGTGTGGCGAACCCACAAGTTCCTAGAGCGATGATTCCTGAAGTTGGCGCCATCTAACACTAGCATAAGTGTTGTTTCCCAGGCAAGCCCCGGAGCATTCTAAGTCTCCTACCAATCTTTTATAAATGCAATCGAGTCAATATAATGATTGTTGCATTAAGTTATAGGAGTTGAATGATACCGTTGATAAATGCATTACTTACTTATCCTTGTCCACCTGCAATTATTATCTTGATATCCCTGTTAGGTCTAGGCTCGATTATATGCTTAGCCCTGCTTAGACCGGTAAAAGTCGGGTGATTTCCTGTCTCCCGCATATAGGTGGATACTGATCATGACTAGCCTGGTGCTATCATGGAGATAACCATGTGATAATTAATTTGAGACCGGGCGGGATGTAGGAAGCAGGACATGGGTTCTGTGTGCTAGTAGTCTCCCGTCTGTGTCGATTAGGACCGACGAAGGCACACCTCAGTCATTTTGAACGCGTCAATCACTTAACGGAGCAGGTGCGGGTACCTCCCGTGAAGCCGAGTAAGGTTTTCGAGCCGGTGATGGAGATGTTGACGCCTAACACCCAGGGCCTCAGATGTACCGTGGGCAACTATTCTGATCGACCTGGCATGGTCCGAGGGCAGGCAGGGCCTGATCGACCTGGCATGACCGTGGGCAGTTAATAGCTTGAGCGACCTGGCATTGAGATAACCCCGGTGTAGAAGGGCCATGGCCGTCCCGCGTTTGGTTCTCGAACCTCCTGAAGTGGTCGCCAACGGCCACCTGGCAGGGTGTGACGGGCGAGTGTGCGACATTTTATCCCCAGCTGGTAGGAATCGATTATAATCGCCATCGCTCCTGGTTAGTGAGTAACTTGACTGAGCATGTGTTACCGTAGTAACTTATGGAACTAAAGATGGTTATGGTACTGAATCTGAAAGGCTATTGATGAAATAGTCACTCTTGCTTGATAATTAGCCAAGTGATTGCTCTAGATCAGGTGCAAATCTAGTAATCAGGTTATTACATAAAATTGACTGCTAATACTCTAATGATGATTATTTAATAATGAAAATGCTTTTATGCAAAAAGGTAAGTATGCCAACCCCAGATATAGCCTTGCATACTCCTTGGTGTCACTTTATTTCTGGTTTATGACGGGTAAGTCTAGCTGAGTACATTCGAGTACTCAGGGTTTATCCCACCTTGTTGCAGGTGAAGGTTAGGCCTGCCGAAAGGTGATGGCCAGTGCCGGTGGGCTCGGCAGTTCCATACTTCTTCTCTTATGCTGTTGTTGGAGGATGTCACTCAAGCTAGCAAAGTATTTCAACCTATGTTATGATATTCATTTCAAAGCTATGTTGTTTCTTCTAAATTAAATGGAACTCAACTTGTATTATTATTTGTGAACTCTATTGTAATATTATTTCCGCTGCAAGCTCCGTGGACATGATTTGTATTTGCTTGACCATGCGATCTTGGCTGAATGTTGAAATGTTTGAAATCCTTCGAGATTTCCGGACTACCGGGTTTATATGGGCTCAAGTGTGCTAATTCAGCTGCTTCGGCGGAGGTTTTCGCACTTGTGCTCTTATAAATTGGTCGGTTCTGTTACAGCTGGCATCGGAGCAAGGTTAAGCATAATACTGTCATGTGCATGGTTTTAAAACAAAGTTTTGGTTTTGCAAAGCCTATTTTATCTAAAAAGCTTTAGCTAGTAGGCAAGTTTATCAAAACCTAATTTGTAAACTATGTGCTAGCGACAACCTCCAGGTATGCCCAACTAGGACTTTTAGGTGGCTATTTAAGTACTAACTTGGGGGTCGTGCATCATGTTTAATTTCTGTTGTTTTCTGTCGTCCATACGGCAAGGGTGAAATTGTATGGGTGCTATTCTTCGGAATAGTAATGTATGGATCAATTGCCTCTACGCTAAGGTAAGTGTGAGTTGTGAGAGCATGACCAAACAACCGTTGGTCTAGGGAAGAGCTAGTTTGGTACTGGAACCTGTACTCGTAAGCACACGAATGCGGGTGAAGGTATTTAATTGTGGGAGTAATACTTTTTGATGGGTGCATATACTACTTACGTGTATACTGGGTGTGCGCCTAAGTTAGTATTAGATTTACTTTCAGCAATGCATGATATTCATACTGTGGGCTGGGCTGAAATGAGATTTTCTGCAGGTACGCTAACCTCGAATGCGTAAGCATAGTTGACGACTAGCTATATCGAGAGTGCGTGTTATGCCACCGACCTAGAACGTGATTGCTACCTCAGGTTGGCAATTTGTGAGGACGTATAGGACGAGCATACATCTTTTGTGCATTGCCATGAACATGCTTCTCTCACCTTTGTTCTAATAATAAACAACTTGTTGTCAAGTGTGAAATGTAATGATAAAACTAATGGTTGTTATGCATCAAAATGCTTCCCCACCCTTTTCCTGTAATGGTAAGTGTTGTGAACTAGTGCTTCAATATGGTGTGCTAGCTTACTTGTAAAAGTTAGAAATAATTTTCTGTTTGATGAGGTATGTTGCCCTGAATTAGATGTAATATGGTCTTATTCTTGATGTTGGTAGGGTGTGCAATTTTATATGGTGTTTCATGTTAGCTAATAAGTGATTGCTTGTTTAGACTAGAAGTAAATACCAGTATGATGTTGTTTAGATAACCCTGCTAGCTCATCATGATTGTGTGGTCTTGCTCATCATGATGGTGTGGTGTCTTGCTCTGCTTCTTGTATGTTAGAAGAGTAGTTAGACAATAAGCTTCTAATGATTAAAGTTTTCCCCTATGTTGAAATGTCTTGTAGTAACTAAATGGCTTGTGCAATGTTATCCTGCTTGTGTGGCAAAACAGTGCTAGCTTGTAGGTTCCATGTTTTGAGCTAGGAAACTCCCTTTTGGGTGAAACCATTGGGTTAGTTTTGTTTTGAAATACTTCACCTAAAGAAACAAAAAACTTGTTGTTTGAGCTTATTCTTGTATGCAGTTTTGTTTGGGTTGTCGAGTGCTTCCTAAACATGTAATTCTAGTTTTGTTAGCTTTAACATGCTCTAGCAAGGAAATGTACTAAAACCTGTTGTTTAGTTGTTTTCATGCTATAATCATGTAATCATGTTGCATGCTCATTTTCTTGCAATCATGAGAACTAGTTATATGAATTAAAGTTTGTAAAACCAATTTTCATACCCACTAGTATCATGTTGCTGCAAGAAATATAAAACTTGTTGTTTGACAATATTAAATAGCATAAACCTGTTTAAGTTGTTTTGAGCTGTTACTTGCTAGATTGTGTAGGCTTTTTACTTGCTCAAATAGGCTAAATGCTTGTAAAGTCTACTAAATGCATAAGTGAGCTGCCATAATCTCCTAGAATTCTCTGGAATTAGATTGAAACAGCTCTAGTCTCTCACCTTGTTAAAGTAGGTAAATTAATAAGTGCATGTAAGAAAAATTAATTTTGCTTAATCATAAACTGTCTAACATGTTTAAGATGTATACAAACTGTTTTTCATACATGGTTATGCCTAGAATTATGTTTTTATGTGCACCATGCCTTGTAATTGCTCTCTAATCTAGCCTTAATTTATATTAGCTTATATGCTTGTTAGAATTAAATGCTTGCAACTAAATTAAGTGGCTGCAATTTAGCTTTTCTAACATATTTAGAATATCTTAAACTGTTGATTATGCTTGATTATACCCAAAAATCAAATTGTTGCATGCTGCTTGTTAGTTGTTGTTCCCTAGTGTCTGTTTATTCCTTCTTGGAATATAGACTATGCATGAGCTTGCTTGCCTGATAGCTTCATATGCTAGATAAGTGTGGTAACTTAAAATTGTAAACTGATTATAGTTAACAAACAAGTATGCCTTAGTTTGCTTGGTATATTTGCTTCCAGATAAAGTTGTGCTCCAATCTAGTAAGCAGAAAATAAAATAATGACAACATATGTTCACCATGTTTTGCATGTCTATGTTTGCTTGCGTACTATAGATAGATGCTTGTCTTGTTTGAGCGTAGTGGTTAGTGTTGGTCTTTAGCTGATGATTGTGTGTTCCAAATGTTTGTTAAGGCTGTGTGTAGATGTGCTGTTATCTAAGTGATGCCTTGGTTAGTCAACCTTTGTCCTCGTGAGTGCATGAGTGGTTGGTCAGCCTTCGGTTAGAGGTGTTGCCCAGCCCTCCTGACCTTCCGAGATGCCTTCAGTTGAACCCTTGTTGCTTAAAGGCTTGTGTTTGGGTCTAGTTTTGATGGTTTAGGATGCTTGTGCCAAAAACCTGTACCTAGGCCTGTCCATGCCCTTTGTTAGACCAGTTGGCCCTAGCTAACCTTCCAAATCCTAGATTCCCGAACCGTGGTATGTCTATGCTTGTTGTGTAGCCATGCCTCTAACCCAACCTGTTGACCCAAGTTTGGCCTTAAGTGTTGCCAAAGCCATAGATGTTTGGTACCCTTTTGTTGTAACAGCTTTTGTTTGTTTGACCAGCCAAGTTTAGTTCCTGTTAACCTCAGCCTTTGACCATAGTTGTCTTGCCCAGTGTGGAGACCATGCCCAAACCTATGTATCCCCTAGGTTGCTCTTTTGTTGCTGCTTGGCCAAATCAAGATCATGAAATCTTTCATCTTGTCATGACCTTGATGTGCACCAGATGAATTCTTGTTGTCTGTGCCATGTTCCGTCCTTGAAATCACCTCCTTGTGATTTCTGAACCTTGTGATCATCCTTGTTTTGCTAGCTTATGCCTTGCATGTGATGCCTATCCATGCAAGATTTATCTGCGTCATGTGGGATTCCTCACTGGTAGTGGATTCGGTAATAGTGTCTTGGTTAAGAACTAATGGTGCCGCGACGAAACCGAGAGCCTCTTGTGGCGGCCGACACAAGTTTGTGCTGCTCGGCACGCGCTGGTACCGTGGGTTATAATCAAGATCTATTATAGAACTGCGCCAATGTGTTATCTTTCATGAAGCTTCCTCCTTGATTATCTCCCTATTCCTTCAGAAAAATCCTTATGTCGGCTCGGATAAGGCCGAGTTTCTTTCTGAAAATGGCAAGAAGGATGTCCTTTTAAGAATCGGTCAAAGATGAAAGCAGTAGCAGACTGTAAGAGGTGGTAGACAAAGGACTCTGTTGGATCAACAACAACAAAATGAGTATCATGTATGGTTATAGTGAAGTAAGGTGGCACTGAATTCTTCAAAGTGGGCAAGTATCAGCTGAAGGATGAGTAACAGAAATGGTGTGTTATCGATCTAGATCCCTGAGGTCCAGAAGTTTTCTGTCTGAACTTGATACATATGTCTGCATGATGATCTCGCAGTCAACCCCATCTTCCTAGATGTGTCTGATTCTCTGCTGACTTTGGTGGATCATGTGCATTGATATCTGACAGTGTTTGCAGTAAAGTTGAAACCTTGGAGCTTCAATGTTGAGAGGCAACCGATTAAGTTTCTGCTATTTAATAGCTAATCTCCAGTTCAAAATGACTCTTTGGTAGCTATGAAGGCTATGCCTCACAGAACAATGTTATGCCAGAAATCTGTAAACCCATTGATTTTGTTTGTCACACTCGTACATCCAAGTCTCTGACATGTTCCAGCCAGCTCTATCCCAGAAAAACTTCAATGATCATACAAGACAGTACGCCAGCATAGTAACTCAGTCAGAATTATACCTGGAATAAGGATTGCTTGGTGATACGTTTGGCTACTATAAAAGGGTTACTCCAGATTATTTTGGGTGATATCAGAAAGGATTTTTCAGAATCAGTCCCTTATTATTGAGCAGTCAAGGTGTCCTACCAAAAATCAACTCTTAGAAGTGCAGATTGCTGACAATTGAAGTGTCAAACAACAGATTTCAGATTATGTTCCTGCACTGCTGAGTGAATTTAAGAAGGTCACTCTCTGACCCAAGTAGTACAACAAATCAGTTCCACTGAGTTGCAACTACACCATGAAGAAGAATGGTATTGATCTGCTTAGTAGTGTACAGTGATTTAGTAGCTTGGTATTTCTACCGAAGAGGTTGTATCAAATTCAACCTGGGCGACTGTCGCAGCTTAAGAAATAAGAATCTCTGTAAAGAAGGATCTGTGAAAACGTGGATTTGGTAGAGTCAGCTATCACATTCACTGCTCTCTTATCAGATTCAGATAATACAGTGTTATCATCAGAGAAAGAGAATTGCACACATAGAACCTTATGAAGCTTTCCATCGATTGCTATCTGAAGGAACAACATTCACAGTAGTATAAGCAGTGGTTGTCGTCAGTCAGTTCCTGACCGTCTCGAGGATGTGTATTTGTGCGATAATCTCTATCGGATGAAGATCCAATATTGTAGTAATCTGATCATGGATTCCTCACGAAGGAATAAGGTAGTATTGGTTTCCCGTTAATCTGACAGTGACGTCTTGAGTGCACCTCAATGCTCTATGGGAAATCAGTGAAGAAAAATTCCTCAGATAAGAGTAAATAGAAAATGGCACGAAAGATCGGGAAGTTGTTCTGTTTGTAGCAGTTTCTGTTCTGTTGAGAAGTCAGTATCTTGAGCTGTCAATAGCATGTGATTAAGGATGGGTGCTATGCTTCTCTTCCCTTGAAAAGTCTTTCGTCCGGAATCTCGGGACGAGATTCTTTTAAGGGGGAGGGCTGTAACACCCCAGGTGTTCGCCGTCCGTTAAGCAGTCAGTTGAGCATGGGTCTCGTATACCAAGTGACGATGAAGAACTAAATTCAGGTTTAGTCAGTGATGACAGAAGTGACAGGATCAATCTCAGAGGCAGAACCTCAGTTTGATTCATTCGGGAATTTATTTAACAGAGCCAGTTAATAACAACTGCTAATTTATGAATATTCAGGATTCATGCTAAACATGGATTTTTCGTGTGACCCACCTCCATTCCTGTCTATAGTAACTGGTGAAAAAGTTTCGTGAAGTTTGGAATCAAAAAGTCACATGAAATGACGAGTCATAGTTTTGCCTGTACTGGCTGATTAACGGAAGAAAATCATTCGTGTTCAACCAAGTGTTGCAGTTATGCCCAATCAACTGTATATGAACTCACGGTCAAAAGTTATGAAAGTTCCGTGTTGAGCAGACGACCGGAAAATGTTCCGACTAACGAGAAACTCTAATCCGGACCCTACCGGGCGACTGCTTTGACCGGCGTTGAACGGTATTTTCGGAGGCTCGCATGTCGACGCGCCTTAAACGAAAGTTGTAGTACAGTTCGAGAGGAACAAATTTCGTTTTATGGCCGAGACCTGGATCGGTGCCGAAAATAGTGAAAACGAGCTCGCAAGATGGAGCAGAGTGCAATTTTCAGGTTCCGAAATTGGCTAAGTCAGTACTGCAAAATTAGAATTTCGGTCGCCGCAATGCTGCCGTCGACGATCATTACCGGGCAAACCGTTGGGAATTTGACCAAGTGCTTTTAACGAAAGTCGGAGTACTCGGCGAGACGACGACAACAAAATTAGTTTCGTCGAAATCGGAGTCCGTTTGGGCAGTGTTTGCAATTTTGGAATTTGACCGAAAGTTTTCGGAAACTTGCCAAATTGGGAAAGAAATTTTGGGGAAAAATTGCGAGCTCTTCACACGAGGCCGTGCCTCCCCACGGCGCGCCCCCTGCCTCCCCTCCGTCAAAAGGACCGAAGTCCTTTCCCTGCCTTCGGTCCTCCCCACTCGGTCTCTCTCCCTGCCTCCATCCTCTCGCCCTTCTCTTCTGCCTTCAGCCATGGAAATCCAGAGCAGCAGCCATGGCTGGCAGCAAGCAGCAACCTTGTTGCCCTCCTCCCTCCATGGCGCCCCTACTCTCCTCCCCTTCCTTGATGAGCGCAGCAACTGGTTCTCCCTCCTCTGCCTCTCCTCCCTTTCCTGCGCCATGGCTAGAAGCCACGGCTTCCTGCCACGCGGCTCTGGTAGAGCCGGCGCCGCCGCAGCAGCGAGCAGCAGCAGCCGCCAAAGGCAGCGAGCAGCAGCAGGCCGGCCAGCCCCTGGCCAGCAGCAGGGCGCCCAAGCCAAGCCCCAAACCCTAGCGCCATCTCCCTCCCGGAACCGGCCTTCCCGTGGTCTTCGCGTAGTTCTCCGTACTGTGAAAACGAAGAAGAAGGGTAGAAATCGACGCTGAAACTCTTTGTTGGTCTTTTTTGTTAATATGTGATGACTCATTAGATTTACTAATTGCTCCTTATTGATTTGTGCAGATCGGGGGTTCAGATGCATAATCTGCTTTTATTTTCGTTTTTGCTTAATTAACAAATCTGGATGGAATTTGTAAATTGCATAATATTGTATGTTGGTCCAAAAATTGCAAATGAGCACTTTTTGGAATCCTTGTGAAAAATCTCTGTCCAGTGAATGCATGATATGTTGGGTGTTAGTGGAAGTTTTGTGCTGTGATGATTTATCTTTGTTAAATAGGCTTAAATAGGGAGAAAGGATATCTGCTGTTATGTTGCTTGAAATGATGTGAAATTTGTATGGTAGCCTCCTTGGTCATGTGTGTACTGTCATAAAAATTTCAGATTTTTGGTGCATGTGTTGAATTAGTTATGCATTTAACTTGCTTTCAGCTCATTAAATGAATTAAATTGATTTTTGATAAATGTTTGCCTGTAAAAATAGAATTGATGGTTCCCCGACTTTCTATGGTAGCTTAGATAATTTTATTATGGTCAGTGTCATGCAAAGCATAGAGTTTTAGATTTATCTTCTCTCTATGTTTCATTCGGAATGTTTTGGACAGTTTATGGGGCTTAAATAGTTACCCCTTGTAAATGATGTTTTGCGTGTGAAACTTCTCTATAGCAAAGTCGTAGATAACGTACATATCTAGCTTGTGTTAAAGTTTCATGATTTTTGGTCAAATGGATTATGAGTTATGGCTGTTTGAAGTTTGGTTCAGAGATAGGTGCTTTCTGGAGTCTTTGGACCAGATTGAGGAATACATTAGTTTGACCATGTTAACTTGTAAATCATGCTAAGATGTTTAAAGATTAATTGTAGTAAATTTCATGAGCTTTCCAAAATCTTGTTGTGTGTCATTTAGAGTTGTGTAGCTCTAGTTGTGATTTAATTACCTAGCTGCTATATGTATGTCCAGTTTTGCTGAAATGGCTGCATGTATAGTTTCTGTGGTGGTAATTAGTTGATCATGTTTTCTGTAGGTGTGGTCTACACAAAAGTTGTAGATAACTTCCTTATTGCTTGTCATGAAATTTCATGATTTTAGGCCAAGTGGTTTAGGAGTTATAAATTTTAGAAGTTTGCTGTCAGGTTTCCATTGCTTTCTGTGCAGATCTGAAACAGTGGACTGTTTGGCTATTTTATCTTGTGAATCATATGTTTATGTTAATAGAAGAGTTGTAGTGATTTCATAATATTTCTAAATTGTCTTAGATCCTATTTGTCGGAGTTCGATAACTTGAGTTATAGCTGTTTTAGTACAGATAGCTAAATCTGGCCAAGTCTGGACAGAGATGCCTATTTGTGTTAATTAGACTTGTTAACTTGTGAATCATCTTAAGATGATTATAGATGATTTGTAGACAACTTAATAACCTTTCTAAAAAGTCTAGAGACAAGTTCCCAGGTATTATATATCTTTAGTTATGGTTGTCCTAAGTTACTGTTGTTGATGTGTGGCTAGTTCTGTCCAAGTGTGGACAGAGCTGCACTAATCATGTTGTTTGACCTTGTTAATGGTTGATTAACCTTGAGCTAATAATAAGAAAGACTTAGATAATTTTGTAAGCTTTCTAGAATGTCTAATTGCATGCCTATGTGATGTTTATATTGTGAGTTATGCTTCTCTGAAGCTCTGTCTGTCCTGCTGTCCAATAGCTAGACAGAGCTGCATTGTTATCTGTTTTTGAGCTATATAACCTTTGAATTAGCTTTTGTGTTGAATAACAAAGTTATAGGCAATCTTGTTAGCTTTCCAAAAAGTCTTAGTTTGCCTTATTTAGAAATTGGTAGCTTGAGTTAGGTTCAAAAGAGTGAACTGCTGTCCTGCTGTCCAAATCTGAGTGTTGTGTTTGATTGCTTAACTTGGCTTAGGTTGATTAGGTGAACTTGGTGATCAATGTAAAAGTGTGCATAACCTGTTGGTTGTGTGCTTTGATGTGCTCAGTTATCTTAATTGTTTGCATAAATTTGTGCTAAGTACTTGTTAGTGGTTGCTTGTGCTATGTGATCAATATATTACTTCGGGAGCATTCATACATATGCATTGTGCATCGTATATCTAGGTTCGCTAGATGGAAAGAACGTCAAGTGACGGACGTGATGATGAAACTCAACCCGAAGATGGTGTTGGGTGGCCATCCGAAGAAGGTGTGGCGAACCCCAAGTTCCTAGAGCGATGAAGTTCCTGAAGTTGGCGCCATCTAACACTAGCATAAGTGTTGTTTCCCAGGCAAGCCCCGGAGCATTCTAAGTCTCCTACCAATCTTTTATAAATGCAATCGAGTCAATATAATGATTGTTGCATTAAGTTATAGGAGTTGAATGATACCGTTGATAAATGCATTACTTACTTATCCTTGTCCACCTGCAATTATTATCTTGATATCCCTGTTAGGTCTAGGCTCGATTATATGCTTAGCCCTGCTTAGACCGGTAAAAGTCGGGTGATTTCCTGTCTCCCGCATATAGGTGGATACTGATCATGACTAGCCTGGTGCTATCATGGAGATAACCATGTGATAATTAATTTGAGACCGGGCGGGATGTAGGAGCAGCAGGACATGGGTTCTGTGTGCTAGTAGTCTCCCGTCTGTGTCGATTAGGAACCGACGAAGGCACACCTCAGTCATTTTGAACGCGTCAATCACTTAACGGAGCAGGTGCGGGTACCTCCCGTGAAGCCGAGTAAGGTTTTCGAGCCGGTGACGGAGATGTTGACGCCTAACACCCAGGGCCTCAGATGTACCGTGGGCAACTATTCTGATCGACCTGGCATGGTCCGAGGGCAGGCAGGGCCTGATCGACCTGGCATGACCGTGGGCAGTTAATAGCTTGAGCGACCTGGCATTGAGATAACCCCGGTGTAGAAGGGCCCATGACCGTCCCGCGTGTTGTGTTCTCGAACCTCCTGAAGTGGTCGCCAACGGCCACCTGGCAGGGTGTCGGGCGAGTGTGCGACATTTTATCCCCAGCTGGTAGGAATCGATTATAATCGCCATCGCTCCTGGTTAGTGAGTAACTTGACTGAGCATGTGTTACCGTAGTAACTTATGGAACTAAAGATGGTTATGGTACTGAATCTGAAAGGCTATTGATGAAATAGTCACTCTTGCTTGAGATTAGCCAAGTGATTGCTCTAGATCAGGTGCAAATCTAGTAATCAGGTTAATTACATAAAATTGACTGCTAATACTCTAATGATGATTATTTAATAATGAAAATGCTTTTATGCAAAAAGGTAAGTATAGCAACCCCAGATATAGCCTTGCATACTCCTTGGTGTCACTTTATTTCTGGTTTATGACGGGTAAGTCTAGCTGAGTACATTCGAGTACTCAGGGTTTATCCCACCTTGTTGCAGGTGAAGGTTAGGCCTGCCGAAAGGTGATGGCCAGTGCCGGTGGGCTCGGCAGTTCCGTACTTCTTCTCTTATGCTGTTGTTGGAGGATGTCACTCAAGCTAGCAAAGTATTTCAACCTATGTTATGATATTCATTTCAAAGCTATGTTGTTTCTTCTAAATGAAATGGAACTCAACTTGTATTATTATTTGTGAACTCTATTGTAATATTATTTCCGCTGCAAGCTCCGTGGACATGATTTGTATTTGCTTGACCATGCGATCTTGGCTGAATGTTGAAATGTTTGAAATCCTTCGAGATTTCCGGACTACCGGGTTTATATGGGCTCAAGTGTGCTAATTCAGCTGCTTCGGCGGAGGTTTTCGCACTTGTGCTCTTATAAATTGGTCGGTTCTGTTACAGCTGGCATCGGAGCAAGGTTAAGCATAATACTGTCATGTGCATGGTTTTAAAACAAAGTTTTGGTTTGCAAAGCCTATTTTATCTAAAAAGCTTTAGCTAGTAGGCAAGTTTATCAAAACCTAATTTGTAAACTATGTGCTAGCGACAACCTCCAGGTATGCCCAACTAGGACTTTTAGGTGGCTATTTAAGTACTAACTTGGGGGTCGTGCATCATGTTTAATTTCTGTTGTTTTCTGTCGTCCATACGGCAAGGGTGAAATTGTATGGGTGCTATTCTTCGGAATAGTAATGTATGGATCAATTGCCTCTACGCTAAGGTAAGTGTGAGTTGTGAGAGCATGACCAAACAACCGTTGGTCTAGGGAAGAGATAGTTTGGTACTGGAACCTGTACTCGTAAGCACACGAATGCGGGTGAAGGTATTTAATTGTGGGAGTAATACTTTTCTGATGGGTGCATATACTACTTACGTGTATACTGAGTGTGCGCCTAAGTTAGTATTAGATTTACTTTCAGCAATGCATGATATTCATACTGTGGGCTGGGCTAAAATGAGATTTTCTGCAGGTACGCTAACCTCGAATGCGTAAGCATAGTTGACGACTAGCTATATCAAGAGTGCGTGTTTATGCCACCGACCTAGAACGTGATTGCTACCTCAGGTTGGCAATTTGTGAGGACGTATAGGACGAGCATACATCTTTTGTGCATTGCCCATGAACATGCTTCTCTCACCTTTGTTCTAATAATAAACAACTTGTTGCCAGAATGTGAAAATGTAATGATAAAACCTAATGGTTGTCTATGCATCAAAATGCTTCCCCACCCTTATTCCTGTAATGGTTAAGCTGTTGTGAACTAGTGCTTCAATATGGTGTGCTAGCTTACTTATAAAAGTTAGAAATGAATTTTCTGTTTGATGAGGTATGTTGCCCTGAATTAGATGTAATATGGTCTTATTCTTGATGGTTGGTAGGGTGTGCAATGTTTCATATGGGTGCTTTCATGTTAGCTAAATAAGTGATTGCTTGTTTAGACTAGAAATAAATACCAGTATGATGTTGTTTAGATAACCCTGCTAGCTCATCATGATTGTGGGTGGTCTTGCTCATCATGATGGTGTGGTGTCTTGCTCTGCTTCTTGTATGTTAGAAGAGTAGTTAGACAATAAGCTTCTAATGATTAAAGGTTTTCCCCTATGTTGAAATGTCTTGTAGTAACTAAATGGCTTGTGCAATGTTATCCTGCTTGTGTGGCAAAACAGTGCTGAGCTTGTAGGTTCCATGTTTTGAGCTAGGAAGGTTCCTTTTTGGGTGAAACCCATTTGGGTTAGTTTTGTTTGAAATACTTCACCTAAAAGAAACAACAAAACTTGTTGTTTGAGCTTATTCTTGTATGCAGTTTTGTTTGGGTTGTCGAGTGCTTCCTAAACATGTAATTCTAGTTTTGTTAGCTTTAACATGCTCTAGCAAGGAAATGTACTAAAACCTGTTGTTTAGTTGTTTTTCATGCTATAATCATGTAATCATGTTGCATGCTCATTTTCTTGCAATCATGAGAACTAGTGTTATATGGATTGAAAGTTTGTAAAACCAATTTTTCATACCCAACTAGTATCATGTTGCTGCAAGAAAAATATAAAACTTGTTGTTTGACAATATTAAATAGCATAAACCTGTTTAAGTTGTTTTGAGCTTGTTACTTGCTAGATTTGTGTAGGCTTTTTACTTGCTCAAATAGGCTAAAATGCTTGTAAAGTCTACTAAATGCATAAGTGAGCTGCCATAATACTCCTAGAATTCTCTGGAATTAGATTGAAACAGCTCTATCTCTCACCTTGTTAAAGTAGGTAAATTAATAAGTGCATGTAAGAAAAATTAATTTTGCTTAATCATAAACTGTCTAACATGTTTAAGATGTATACAAACTGTTTTTCATACATGGTTATGCCTAGAATTATGTTTTTATGTGCACCATGCCTTGTAATTGCTCTCTAATCTAGCCTTAATTTATATTAGCTTATATGCTTGTTAGAATTAAATGCTTGCAACTAAATTAAGTGGCTGCAATTTAGCTTTTCTAACATATTTAGAATATCTTAAACTGTTGATTATGCTTGATTATACCCAAAAATCAAATTGTTGCATGCTGCTTGTTAGTTGTTGTTCCCTAGTGTCTGTTTATTCCTTCTTGGAATATAGACTATGCATGAGCTTGTTGCTTGCCTGATAGCTTCATATGCTGGATAAGTGTGGTAACTTAAAATTGTAAACTGATTATAGTTAACAAACAAGTATGCCTTAGTTTGCTTGGTATATTTGCTTCCAGATAAAGAGTTATGCTCCAATCTAGTAAGCAGAAAATAAAATAATGACAACATATGTTCACCATGTTTTGCATGTCTATGTTTGCTTGCGTACTATAGATAGATGCTTGTCTTGTTTGAGCGTAGTGGTTAGTGTTGGTCGCTTTAGCTGCATGATTGCGTGTTCCAAATGTTTGTTAAGGCTGTGTGTAGATGTGCTGTTATCTAAGTGATGCCTTGGTTAGTCAACCTTTGTCCTCAGTGAGTGCATGAGTGGTTGGTCAGCCTTCGGTTAGAGGTGTTGCCCGAGCCCTCCTGACCTTCCGAGATGCCTTCAGTTGAACCCTTGTTGCTTAAAGGCTTGTGTTTGGGTGTCTAGTTTTGATGGTTTAGGATGCTTGTGCCAAAAACCTGTACCTAGGCCTGTCCATGCCCTTTGTCAGACCAGTTGGCCCTAGCTAACCTTCCAAATCCTAGATTCCCGAACCGTGGCATGTCTATGCTTGTTGTGTAGCCATGCCTCTAACCCAACCTGTTGACCCAAGTTTGGCCTTAAGTGTTGCCAAAGCCAAAGATGTTTGGTACCCTTTTGTTGTAACAGCTTTTGTTTGTTTGACCAGCCAAGTTTAATTCCTGTTAACCTCAGCCTTTGACCATAGTTGTCTTGCCCAGATGTGGAGACGATGCCCAAACCTATGTATCCCCTAGGTTGCTCTTTTGTTGCTGCTTGGCCAAATCAAGATCATGAAATCTTTCATCTTGTCATGACCTTGATGTGCACCAGATGAATTCTTGTTGTCTGGTGCCATGTTCCGTCCTTGAAATCACCTCCTTGCTGATTTCTGAACCTTGTGATCATCCTTGTTTTGCTAGCTTATGCCTTGCATGTGATGCCTATCCATGCAAGATTTATCTGCGTCATGTGGGATTCCTCACTGGTAGTGGATTCGGTAATAGTGTCTTGGTTAAGAACTAATGGTGCCGCGACGAAACCGAGAGCCTCTTGTGGCGGCCGACACAAGTTTGTGCTGCTCGGCACGCGCTGGTACCGTGGGTTATAATCAAGATCTATTATAGAACTGCGCCAATGTGTTATCTTTCATGAAGCTTCCTCCTTGATTATCTCCCCATATTCCTTCAGAAAAATCCTTATGTCGGCTCGGATAAGGCCGAGTTTCTTTCTGAAAATGGCAAGAAGGATGTCCTTTTAAGAATCGGTCAAAGATGAAAGCAGTAGCAGACTGTAAGAGGTGGTAGACAAAGGACTCTGTTGGATCAACAACAACAAAATGAGTATCATGTATGGTTATAGTGAAGTAAGGTGGCACTGAATTCTTCAAAGTGGGCAAGTATCAGCTGAAGGATGAGTAACAGAAATGGTGTGTTATCGATCTAGATCCCTGAGGTCCAGAAGTTTTCTGTCTGAACTTGATACATATGTCTGCATGATGATCTCGCAGTCAACCCCATCTTCCTAGATGTGTCTGATTCTCTGCTGACTTTGGTGGTGATCATGTGCATTGATATCTGACAGTGTTTGCAGTAAAGTTGAAACCTTGGAGCTTCAATGTTGAGAGGCAACCGATTAAGTTTCTGCTATTTAATAGCTAATCTCCAGTTCAAAAATGACTCTTTGGTAGCTATGAAGGCTATGCCTCACAGAACAATGTTATGCCAGAAATCTGTAAACCCATTGATTTTGTTTGTCACACTCGTACATCCAAGTCTCTGACATGTTCCAGCCAGCTCTATCCCAGAAAAACTTCAATGATCATACAAGACAGTACGCCAGCATAGTAACTCAGTCAGAATTATACCTGGAATAAGGATTGCTTGGTGATACGTTTGGCTACTATAAAAGGGTTACTCCAGATTATTTTGGGTGATATCAGAAAGGATTTTTCAGAATCAGTCCCTTATTATTGAGCAGTCAAGGTGTCCTACCAAAAATCAACTCTTAGAAGTGCAGATTGCTGACAATTGAAGTGTCAAACAACAGATTTCAGATTATGTTCCTGCACTGCTGAGTGAATTTAAGAAGGTCACTCTCTGACCCAAGTAGTACAACAAATCAGTTCCACTGAGTTGCAACTACACCATGAAGAAGAATGGTATTGATCTGCTTAGTAGTGTACAGTGATTTAGTAGCTTGGTATTTCTACCGAAGAGGTTGTATCAAATTCAACCTGGGCGACTGTCGCAGCTTAAGAAATAAGAATCTCTGTAAAGAAGGATCTGTGAAAACGTGGATTTGGTAGAGTCAGCTATCACATTCACTGCTCTCTTATCAGATTCAGATAATACAGTGTTATCATCAGAGAAAGAGAATTGCACACATAGAACCTTATGAAGCTTTCCATCGATTGCTATCTGAAGGAACAAACATTCACAGTAGTATAAGCAGTGGTTGTCGTCAGTCAGTTCCTGACCGTCTCGAGGATGTGTATTTGTGCGATAATCTCTATCGGATGAAGATCCAATATTGTAGTAATCTGATCATGGATTCCTCACGAAGGAATAAGGTAGTATTGGTTTCCCGTTAATCTGACAGTGACGTCTTGAGTGCACCTCAATGCTCTATGGGAAATCAGTGAAGAAAAATTCCTCAGATAAGAGTAAATAGAAAATGGCACGAAAGATCGGGAAGTTGTTCTGTTTGTAGCAGTTTCTGTTCTGTTGAGAAGTCAGTATCTTGAGCTGTCAATAGCATGTGATTAAGGATGGGTGCTATGCTTCTCTTCCCTTGAAAAGTCTTTCGTCCGGAATCTCGGGACGAGATTCTTTTAAGGGGGGAGGGCTGTAACACCCCAGGTGTTCGCCGTCCGTTAAGCAGTCAGTTGAGCATGGGTCTCGTATACCAAGTGACGATGAAGAACTAAATTCAGGTTTAGTCAGTGATGACAGAAGTGACAGGATCAATCTCAGAGGCAGAACCTCAGTTTGATTCATTCGGGAATTTATTTAACAGAGCCAGTTAATAACAACTGCTAATTTATGAATATTCAGGATTCATGCTAAACATGGATTTTTCGTGTGACCCACCTCCATTCCTGTCTATAGTAACTGGTGAAAAAGTTTCGTGAAGTTTGGAATCAAAAAGTCACATGAAATGACGAGTCATAGTTTTGCCTGTACTGGCTGATTAACGGAAGAAAATCATTCGTGTTCAACCAAGTGTTGCAGTTATGCCCAATCAACTGTATATGAACTCACGATCAAAAGTTATGAAAGTTCCGTGTTGAGCAGACGACCGGAAAATGTTCCGACTAACGAGAAACTCTAATCCGGACCCTACCGGGCGACTGCTTTGACCGGCGTTGAACGGTATTTTCGGAGGCTCACATGTCGACGCGCCTTAAACGAAAGTTGTAGTACAGTTCGAGAGGAACAAATTTCGTTTTATGGCCGAGACCTGGATCGGTGCCGAAAATAGTGAAAACGAGCTCGCAAGATGGAGCAGAGTGCAATTTTCAGGTTCCGGAAATTGGCTAAGTCAGTACTGCAAAATTAGAATTTCGGTCGCTGCAATGCTGCCGTCGACGATCATTACCGGGCAAACCGTTGGGAATTTGACCAAGTGCTTTTAACAAAAGTCGGAGTACTCGGCGAGACGACGACAACAAAATTAGTTTCGTCGAAATCGGAGTCCGTTTGGGCAGTGTTTGCAATTTTGGAATTTGACCGAAAGTTTTCGGAAACTTGCCAAATTGGGAAAGAAATTTTGGGGAAAAATTGCCGAGCTCTTCACACGAGGCCGTGCCTCCCCACGGCGCGCCCCCTGCCTCCCCTCCGTCAAAAGGACCGAAGTCCTTTCCCTGCCTTCGGTCCTCCCCACTCGGTCTCTCTCCCTGCCTCCATCCTCTCGCCCTTCTCTTCTGCCTTCAGCCATGGAAATCCAGAGCAGCAGCCATGGCTGGCAGCAAGCAGCAACCTTGTTGCCCTCCTCCCTCCATGGCGCCCCTACTCTCCTCCCCTTCCTTGATGAGCGCAGCAACTGGTTCTCCCTCCTCTGCCTCTCCTCCCTTTCCTGCGCCATGGCTAGAAGCCACGGCTTCCTGCCACGCGGCTCTGGTAGAGCCGGCGCCGCCAGCAGCAGGCGAGCAGCAGCAGCGCCAAAGGCAGCGAGCAGCAGCAGGCCGGCCAGCCCCTGGCCAGCAGCAGGGCGCCCAAGCCAAGCCCCAAACCCTAGCGCCATCTCCCTCCCGGAACCGGCCTTCCCGTGGTCTTCGCGTTGTTCTCCCGTGAAAACGAAGAAGAAGGGTAGAAATCGACGCTGAAACTCTTTGTTGGTCTTTTTTGTTAATATGTGATGACTCATTAGATTTACTAATTGCTCCTTAATTGATTTGTGCAGATCCAGGGGTTCAGATGCATAATCTGCTTTTATTTTCGTTTTTGCTTAATTAACAAATCTGGATGGAATTTGTAAATTGCATAATAAATTGTATGTTGGTCCAAAAATTGCAAATGAGCACTTTTGGAATCCTTGTGAAAATCTCTGTCCAGTGAATGCATGATATGTTGGGTGTTAGTGGAAGTTTTGTGCTGTGATGATTTATCTTTGTTAAATAGGCTTAAATAGGGAGAAAAGGATATCTGCTGTTATGTTGCTTAAAATGATGTGAAATTTGTATGGTAGCCTCCTCTGGTCATGTGTGTACTGTCATAAAAATTTCAGGATTTTTGGTGCATGTGTGAATTAGTTATGCATTTAACTTGCTTTCAGCTCATTAAATGAATTAAATTGATTTTTGATAAATGTTTGCCTGTAAAAATAGAATTGATGGTTCCCCTGACTTTCTATGGTATTGCTGTAGCTTAGATAATTTTATTATGGTCAGTGGTCATGCAAAGCATAGAGTTTTAGATTTATCTTCTCTCTATGTTTCATTTCGGAATGTTTTGGACAGTTTATGGGGCTTAAATAGTTACCCCTTGTAAATGATGTTTGCTGTGAAACTTCTCTATAGCAAAGTCGTAGATAACGTACATATCTAGCTTGTGTTAAAGTTTCATGATTTTTGGTCAAATGGATTATGAGTTATGGCTGTTTGAAGTTTGGTTCAGAGATAGGTGCTTTCTGGAGTCTTTGGACCAGATGGAGGAATACATTAGTTTGACCATGTTAACTTGTAAATCATGCTAAGATGTTTAAAGATTAATTGTAGTAAATTTCATGAGCTTTCCAAAATGTCTTGTTGTGTGTCATTTAGAGTTGTGTAGCTCTAGTTGTGATTTAATTACCTAGCTGCTATATGTATGTCCAGTTTTGCTGAAATGGCTGCATGTATAGTTTCTGTGGTGGTAATTAGTTGATCATGTTTTCTGTAGGTGTGGTCTACACAAAAGTTGTAGATAACTTCCTTATATTGCTTGTCATGAAATTTCATGATTTTAGTCCAAGTGGTTTAGGAGTTATAAATTTTAGAAGTTTGCTGTCAGGTTTCCATTGCTTTCTGTGCAGATCTGAAACAGTGGACTGTTTGGCTATTTTATCTTGTGAATCATATGTTTATGTTAATAGAAGAGTTGTAGTGATTTTCATAATCTTTCTAAATTGTCTTAGATCCTATTTGTCGGAGTTCGATAACTTGAGTTATAGCTGTTTTAGTACAGATAGCTAAATCTGGCCAAGTCTGGACAGAGATGCCTATTTGTGTTAATTAGACCTTGTTAACTTGTGAATCATCTTAAGATGATTATAGATGATTTGTAGACAACTTAATAACCTTTCTAAAAAGTCTAGAGACAAGTTCCCAGGTATTATATATCTTTAGTTATGGTTGTCCTAAGTTACTGTTGTTGATGTGTGGCTAGTTCTGTCCAAGTGTGGACAGAGCAGCACTAATCATGTTGTTTGACCTTGTTAATGGTTGATTAACCTTGAGCTAATAATAAGAAAGACTTAGATAATTTTGTAAGCTTTCTAGAATGTCTAATTGCATGCCTATGTGATGTTTATATTGTGAGTTATGCTTCTCTGAAGCTCTGTCTGTCCTGCTGTCCAATAGCTAGACAGAGCTGCATTGTTATCTGTTTTGAGCTATATAACCTTTGAATTAGCTTTTGTGTTGAATAACAAAGTTATAGGCAATCTTGTTAGCTTTCCAAAAAGTCTTAGTTTGCCTTATTTAGAAATTGGTAGCTTGAGTTATGTTCAAAAGAGTGAACTGCTGTCCTGCTGTCCAAATCTGAGTGTTGTGTTTGATTGCTTAACTTGGCTTAGGTTGATTAGGTGAACTTGGTGATCAATGTAAAAGTGTGCATAACCTGTTGGTTGTTGTGTGCTTTGATGTGTGCTCAGTTATCTTAATTGTTTGCATAAATTTGTGCTAAGTACTTGTTAGTGGTTGCTTGTGCTATGTGATCAATATATTACTTCGGGAGCATTCATACATATGCATTGTGCATCGTATATCTAGGTTCGCTAGATGGAAGAACGTCAAGTGACGGACGTGATGATGAAACTCAACCCGAAGATGGTGATGGGTGGCCATCCCGAAGAAGGTGTGGCGAACCCCACAAGTTCCTAGAGCGATGAAGTTCCTGAAGTTGGCGCCATCTAACACTAGCATAAGTGTTGTTTCCCAGGCAAGCCCCGGAGCATTCTAAGTCTCCTACCAATCTTTTATAAATGCAATCGAGTCAATATAATGATTGTTGCATTAAGTTATAGGAGTTGAATGATACCGTTGATAAATGCATTACTTACTTATCCTTGTCCACCTGCAATTATTATCTTGATATCCCTATTAGGTCTAGGCTCGATTATATGCTTAGCCCTGCTTAGACCGGTAAAAGTCGGGTGATTTCCTGTCTCCCGCATATAGGTGGATACTGATCATGACTAGCCTGGTGCTATCATGGAGATAACCATGTGATAATTAATTTGAGACCGGGCGGGATGTAGGAGCAGCAGGACATGGGTTCTGTGTGCTAGTAGTCTCCCGTCTGTGTCGATTAGGAACCGACGAAGGCACACCTCAGTCATTTTGAACGCGTCAATCACTTAACGGAGCAGGTGCGGGTACCTCCCGTGAAGCCGAGTAAGGTTTTTCGAGCCGGTGACGGAGATGTTGACGCCTAACACCCAGGGCCTCAGATGTACCGTGGGCAACTATTCTGATCGACCTGGCATGGTCCGAGGGCAGGCAGGGCCTGATCGACCTGGCATGACCGTGGGCAGTTAATAGCTTGAGCGACCTGGCATTGAGATAACCCCCGGTGTAGAAGGGCCCATGACCGTCCCGCGTGTTGTGTTCTCGAACCTCCTGAAGTGGTCGCCAACGGCCACCTGGCAGGGTGTGACGGGCGAGTGTGCGACATTTTATCCCCAGCTGGTAGGAATCGATTATAATCGCCATCGCTCCTGGTTAGTGAGTAACTTGACTGAGCATGTGTTACCGTAGTAACTTATGGAACTAAAGATGGTTATGGTACTGAATCTGAAAGGCTATTGATGAAATAGTCACTCTTGCTTGAGTAATTAGCCAAGTGATTGCTCTAGATCAGGTGCAAATCTAGTAATCAGGTTAATTACATAAAATTGACTGCTAATACTCTAATGATGATTATTTAATAATGAAAATGCTTTTATGCAAAAAGGTAAGTATAGCCAACCCCAGATATAGCCTTGCATACTCCTTGGTGTCACTTTATTTCTGGTTTATGACGGGTAAGTCTAGCTGAGTACATTCGAGTACTCAGGGTTTATCCCACCTTGTTGCAGGTGAAGGTTAGGCCTGCCGAAAGGTGATGGCCAGTGCCGGTGGGCTCGGCAGTTCCGTACTTCTTCTCTTATGCTGTTGTTGGAGGATGTCACTCAAGCTAGCAAAGTATTTCAACCTATGTTATGATATTCATTTCAAAGCTATGTTGTTTCTTCTAAATGAAATGGAACTCAACTTGTATTATTATTTGTGAACTCTATTGTAATATTATTTCCGCTGCAAGCTCCGTGGACATGATTTGTATTTGCTTGACCATGCGATCTTGGCTGAATGTTGAAATGTTTGAAATCCTTCGAGATTTCCGGACTACCGGGTTTATATGGGCTCAAGTGTGCTAATTCAGCTGCTTCGGCGGAGGTTTTCGCACTTGTGCTCTTATAAATTGGTCGGTTCTGTTACAAACTCAAAGGGCAATGTCAAAGGATTGAGCAAAGTAGCTATATCAAATGATCATACCATCTCCAATGTGCTTCTAGTTGCATCATTGAGCTTCAACTTGCTATCCGTTGGGCAACTATGTGATCTTGGCTTTCAATGTTTGTTCACCGACAAGGAAGTGGTTGTGACCAAGAAAGATGATACACAAGTGATCTTTAAAGGCTTTAGATACAACAATCTCTATCTAGTGGATTTCACCTCTGAAGATGCCAACTTGAAGACATGTTTGTTCACTAAGCAATCACTTGGTTGGCTATGGCATAGAAGATTGGCACATGTTGGAATGAACACTCTCAACAAGCTATTGAAGAAGGATTTGGTTAGGGGTTTGAAGGATGTCAAATTTGAGAAGGACAAATTGTGTAGTGCATGTCAAGCCGGCAAGCAAGTTGTTAACACTCATCCAACCAAAGCCTTTGTATCAACATCAAGAGAGTTAGAGCTACTTCACATGGATCTATTTGGGCCAACAACATATGCTAGCTTGGGTGGAAATCTCTATTGCCTAGTAATTGTTGATGACTTTTCAAGATACACTTGGGTATTCTTTCTTCATGACAAATCCGAAGCAACCCCTTCATTCAAGAAGTTTGCCAAGAGAGCCCAAAATGAGTTTGACTTGAAGATCAAGAAAATAAGAAGTGATAATGGAAGAGAGTTCGACAACACCCACATTAAAGAATATTGTGATGAAGTTGGGATCAAGCATGAAGTCTCCGCAACCTACACACCACAACAAAATGGGGTAGTAGAGAGGAAGAATCGGACACTAATCACCCTAGCAAGGACTATGTTAGATGAGTACACTACACCGGAAAGATTTTGGGCGGAAGCAATCAACACCGCTTGCTATGCATCAAACCGGTTGTTCCCCCATCGTCTCCTTGGCAAGACCCCTATGAGCTACTCAAGAACAAGAAGCCGGATATATCATTCTTTAGAGTGTTTGGGTGCAAATGCTACATCTACAAGAAGCGCCAACACCTAGGGAAGTTTCAACGCCGATGTGATATTGGTTTTCTTGTTGGTTACTCATTGAAGTCCAAAGCATATCGAGTATTCAACCATGCCACGGGGATGGTAGAAGAAACATATGATGTGGAATTCGATGAATCTAATGGCTCTCAAGGAGAGCATGAAAATCTTGATGATGTAGGTGATGAACCATTGAGGGAGGCAATGAAGAACATGTTGGTTGGAGCCATCAAGCCTAAAGATGATGATGATGTTGTGCAAATCATTGACAAGCCATCCTCATCCAATGTACCACATGTTGATGACAAAGATGGGAGGGATCCATTTGAAAATACTCATGTCTCCCATGATCAAATGGTGGTACAAGCTCAAGAAGTCGATGCTCCACAAGCGTCCCCTCAAGTGGTTGATCGAAGGACTACTCCTCTACTACAAGCGCATCCTAAAGACCTCATCATAGGGAGTCCAACAAGGGGTGTAATGACTCGATCTCAAAAACTTGCTTTATTTATTGAACATCACTCCTTTGTGTCTCTTGTTGAGCCTACTGTTGACGGTCCTTAAACACCTGTTTTACCATCAACATTTGACCCTAAAATCCACCAAAAAGGCATGAAATGTAGTCAAATAGGTTTCAAACTAACCAAATTTCACATGTCCATAGATTTTTATTTGAATGCAGGATTTGAACCAAATTTGGACATATGGACCCACCAGAGGCCAAGCCCACTTAGCAGGGCCCAAATGGGCCTAAGGGGGGTGGCGCCCGCCACCCCTAGGTGGCGCCCGCCACTTGGGTTGGCCCAAGTTCCACCCCTGCCATGTCACCGATCCGTGTGACCTCCCCAAGGCCAAATCTTGGCCTTTGGTCACTAAGTCAGTGGCATCGGACGGCTCAGAATGAAGTGGCGCGGATCAAGGCTGAATGGCGGTTACTCAGACATGCACCCGACCTCCAAACCGCTTTGGACAACCACCTGGAGGTCATAGGATCAAAGCCGGAGCATCCAACAGCCAGGGGACTGGCGGCCGCAAGTAGGGGGTGGCGCCCGCCACCTGACCTAACCCTAGGTCGGCTGGCTGCCCCCTATAAGTACCCCCCTCACTCATTTGGGCTATAAATACCCCCCTGGAGGCACCTCTTCATTCACACCATCACACCATCCCATACAAGAGAAACACAAGCAACAGAAGCAAGTGAGAGTTAGGTTAGAAGCTCAGAGAGCTTAGGCAAGTAGGTAGCTAGTAGAGCAAGGCATCTTCGCCCTTGCGGTAGCGCTGCTCAAGGTTTAGCTCAAGAGTAGAGGCGTGCGAGTGATCGGTCCTGGAGCTGGGAAGAGTCTTCCTTCATCTCCAGTTCAGGTTTTGCTCTTGTTACTCAAGCATTTACTATATTCTAGTTCATCATTTCAAGTATTACTTTATTCTACTTATCAGTATTGAGTGGTATACTTGATTGATTGCTTGAGCGCCTAGCTATCCTAAAATTCAATTCACTTAGCCATAGTAGTTAATCTCTAGTGAGCTTAGTGTTTGATCTTTGCCAATAGGTTGCTTAGTTAGTTTAGTATTTATCTTATTAAGTCAAGTATTTGCTCTGACGTCCGCAAGGGTGTCTTTATTCAAAGCTAGGGTAGAGATAGTTAGAATATAATTAAGCGTGGTGCTTAGTTATAGACTTACCTTCAGATACGGCTGGACCCCCGGATAGCTGTGGTAGCAAGTAGGTGGTGACAGCCCTGTGTGCCTTGAATTCCACCACGTAGTTGGTCCAGTTTAATAGTAAGGCTCGTTGCGCTAGCGTTCAACCTAAGTAAGTGGTAAAGGCTAGTACGCCTCGATACTTGATAAGATAGGAATAAAACTTTACTCAACTTAGTTGCTTTATTGTCTTTTGACTGCCTTGCTTCGTAACTATCTTGCTTCGTAGTTATCTTGCTTGTAGTTATCTAGGATTAGTTATTAGGAGTAGTTAGTTATCTTAGTTATCCTTAGTTATCATATTTCCCTTCAACTACCTATCCATCCACCTTACCTTACTATCCATTTCATCCTTACCTATCCACCCATATATTCTTTCTAGCCCTTCATCCCATCTCTTCCATTCTCTCCTTTTCCCTTTTCTCTTTTCTTCGACTCTCATCCCCTCCTTGACTCAACTCATACACTAGCCTTCCCTTGGGATCAAATAAATCAACACCTGGTACTCCCAGGCGAAGTGCTACTATGATAGTTCTGTGCGCTTGCAGAATCTCCTCCTGGTAGATTGCATTCTCTCTAGCTAGCTCCTACTAGTGTCGGGATTGACAACCCCGCTTGGTATTAGTAGATAGCTGCTTTAGCTCCACTCCTTTAGGTATAGTGACCGGTCTTGCTTCAAGCATTTCTGACGCCGTTGCCGGGGATAGACTCCATAGTCTACTCCTAGTAACAACGTTAGCAAGTGCCAACAAGCATTCCTGGGCCGTTACCGGGGATAGTTGCCTAGCACTATCTTTAGTGAAGCTAAGAACTACCAACACCTACCATTGTAGATGAAGCTCTAGGTGATCCGGATTGGGTGAATGCTATGCATGAAGAATTAAACAACTTCACCCGCAACCAAGTTTGGACACTTGAAGAGCGACCCAAAGGCGCAAGAGTCATTGGAACAAAATGGGTGTTTAGGAACAAGCAATATGATCAAGGCAAGGTTGTTAGAAACAAGGCAAGGCTAGTGGCAAAGGGGTTCTCTCAAGTTGAAGGTTTGGATTTTGGAGAGACCTTTGCACCGGTTGCAAGACTCAAAGCCATTCGTATCCTCCTTGCATATGCATCACATCATGACATTAAATTATATCAAATGGATGTGAAAAGTGCATTTTTAAATGGCTTTATAAATGAACTAGTCTATGTTGATCAACCTTCCGGGTTTGAAGACCCTAGATATCCTAATCATGTTTATAGGTTGTCCAAGGTGCTATATGGGCTCAAGCAAGCCCCAAGAGCTTGGTACGAGCGCCTTCGAGACTTCCTCATTGAGAAGGGCTTCACCAATTGGAAGGTCGACACCACACTATTCACCAAGAAGCTTGATGGAGAGATCTTCATTTGTCAAGTCTATGTTGATGATATCATCTTCGGGTCAACAAATAAAGCCTATTGCAAGGAATTTGGTAACTTGATGTCGAAGGAGTTCGAAATGTCCCTGATTGGAGAGCTCACATTCTTCCTAGGTTTCCAAGTCAAGCAATTGAAGGAGGGGACTTTCATATCTCAAGAAAAGTATACAAAAGACCTCCTCAAGTGCTTCAACATGGATGATTGCAAGCCTATCAAGACTCCAATGCCAACAAACGGACATCTCGACCTAGATGTGGGAGGTAACCCGGTTGACCAAACTCTCTACCGTTCTATGATTGGTAGCTTGTTATATTTGATCGCATCTAGGCCCGATATCATGCTTAGTGTGTGCATGTGTGCTCGCTTTCAAGCCGATCCTAGGGAATCACATCTCATAGTCGTGAAGAGAATCCTTAGGTACCTAAAGCACACCCCAAGCATTGGCCTTTGGTATCCCAAAGGAGCTAACTTCCAACTCGTTGGGTATTCCGATTCGGATTACGCGGGTTGCAAAGTAGATAGAAAAAGCACATCCGGAGGGTGCCATTTGCTTGGGAGATCACTAGTTTCATGGAGTTCAAAGAAGCAAAATAGTGTGGCCTTGTCTACCGCCGAGGCGGAATACATAGCCGCGGGTGCTTGTTGTGCACAAATCATTTACATGAAACAAACCCTTTTAGACTATGGTGTAGTTCTAGAAAGGGTACCTTTGTTGTGTGACAATGAGAGCGCGGTTAAGCTTGCTAACAACCCGGTTCAACACTCTCGCACAAAGCACATAGATATTCGCCATCACTTTCTTAGAGACCATGTTTCCAAGAAAGACATATCCTTAGAGGGAGTTAGAACCGAAGATCAATTGGCGGATATCTTCACAAAACCCCTAGATGAAAACACTCTTTGTAGATTGCGAAGTGAGCTTAATGTGCTTGATCTAAGTAACTTTGTCAAAAGGTGAAAAGGGGTTGTCTTTGCATTGCATTGTACCATATGCCATGTTTAAATTATGCTATGCACTTAGGCTTGTCAGACGTGGTTAAGATAACCGCCCTAAAAAGCGTGTGAAGAAGCTTACCCATGAGCAAACTTGACAAGCAACCTAGATTCAAATTCCGTATTGCATTGCATATGCATGTTTGTTGCTTTGTCGTTTCTTTTCGGTTAAGTTTTGAGCAACCGCTGTGTTCGTCCACCTCTAGGGGGAGCATTTGAGGCTCCTAATGGTTAAGTCCCCTAGTTTTGGTGGCCACATGTTGTCTCCTCGGGATTTATTGCCTATTTTCTCTAAAAATGATATGTAGCCTATGGCAAAATATTTCTAAAACTGACGGTTTATGCGAGGATGCTCAAACTAGGTTCCAACTGGTGTTTATTTGCCTCTTATTTGAGTTGGAACTTGGTTGGGAGAGGGAGCCGCAACAGAAATCTTCAAAACAGCTCAAAATGCGGCATCGGACGCTGCATCAGACGCTCCCCCAACGTCCGATGCCCTGCACTGTAGACAGCTCTGGCTGAAACAGTGTCAGGGTAGCGTCCGATGTGTTCCCATCGGAGTGTCCGATGCTCCATCGGACGCTGCCGAGGCATAGGATGCATCCGATGCGAAATGAGCGTTTCTGGAGCTCTCTGGACAGGCATCGGAGCGTCCGATGTGAACCCATCGGCGCGTCCGATGCCCCTTTAAGCGGCACATTGAGTTCTTCTAATGACATACCGGCCCCACGCGTCATACCTTCCTTGTCTTCAACCTCGCGCCCGCCCGCTCCCAATCGCCCGAGCACATAACCCTAACTCCAGCGCCGTTGTGTCTCGCGCCCTCACCGACCGGCCGTCGTCCGCCCTCACCGTGCTATATCGCGCCCGCTCCTCCTCGCCTTGCAGCCGCGCGCGCTCGCCGTTCAACCCCGCCGCTCGCACGGCGCTGTGCTCCCGCGTCGGGCTCGCCGGAGTTCCATCACCGGAGCGGTCGCGACGAACTCTTCCTCGCGTCCGTGCGCGCCCCCATGCTCCTTTCCTCTCCGGTGTAGCTTCCTCTACCGGCAGAAATCCCTTGGTGAGCCTCCACACTACGCCACAATGCTTAATTGCAGCGGGCGATTTTGATTTACCGCAGCGGGCAAAGGCGTCCGCTGCGGTGCTAAGGTCACGGTTAATCGTGGCAAGTACCGCAGCAGGCGCTTTTGCCCGCTGCGGTAAATAAGTTAACCGCAGCGGGCAACATAAAGCGCCCGCTGCGGTTAATCGATTTACCGCAGCGGGCACCTAAGGATGCCCGTCATGGTTAATCATTTGAAAAAACAAAAAAAGAAAAAGCCCTGGATAGACCCGCTGAGCCCATCCACGGGCCCGCCGAGCCCATCCAGGGCTGCATCGCTGCCGTCGCTGGATCTAGTCGGTCCACCGCCGGATCTGGCCGCCACGGGGTGGATCCGGACCATCGAGAACCCGAGCTGCCACCAGATCCATGCACACACCGTCGTTGAGGGCACGCCCGTGGAGGCCGGTGCGTGCGCCACCGTGGAGGCGCTCCACTGCCTCCTCCTATGTCGTGGAGGTCGTGCCCCGTGACGCCGTGGAGGTGCGTCACTGCCTCCTCCTATGTCGTGGAGGCCGCGCCCCGCCCGCCGTGGAGGCCACGCCCCGTGCCGCCATGGAGGCGCCCCACCGCCTCCTCCTATGTTGTGGAGGTCGTGCCCTGCTCGCCGTGGAGGTCACGCCCCGTGCCGCCGTGGACGCACCCCACTACCTCCTCCTATGTTGTGGAGGTCGCACCCCGCTCGCCGTGGAGGTTGGACCCAACCATGTCGATCGGACCCGCCGTGGAGGCCGCTCCGTGCCCGCCGTGGAGACCTTGCCCAACCTGCTGAGGAAGAGAGGGCGGGAGGGAGAGAGAGAGAGATCGAGAGAGTTGGGGAGCATCCTGGGAGAGGGAGGCTGAGAGGGAGACGATGTGGGAGTGGAGGTGAGGGGCGGTGGGGAAGGCGGCACAAGAGGAGAAGAGAAGGTCGTGCGGCGGCTGAATGAATGAGAGGCAAACCCTAGCGAACACATATATATAAGATGGCTACCGGGCCTCGTCTTGTGCTATTTTGGGCCTTAGTATTTACTGCAGTGGGCCTTATAGTATGCCCACTGCGGTAAATCGATTTACCGCAGCGGGCATCTTAAAATGTCCGCTGCAGTAAATAAATCGATTTACCGCAGCGGACATCTTAAGATGCCCGCTGCGGTAAATCGATTAACCACAGCGGGTAAAAGTTGGCCGTCACGGTAAATCAAAAGTGCTCGCTGCGGTAAATCATGGGATTTACCGCAGCGGACAAAAAAAACGTTCGCCACAGAGGGCAAAAGAGCAACGCTGCGCATATTCATTTTTGTAGTAGTGCCACCTTCCTGCCCTTACCATATGACCACCAAGTGTTCAACAAAATGTGTCAACCATTGTTCCCCTTGTTTGTAACCCCTGTTTTCGCCCGTTTTTCATGCAGTCCCCCTTGGCATGACGTGTGGGTGTTGGAACGTTCGTGCTTCCCTCTTCTTGGGTTCGGTTCATCAGGTAGCGAAGCCAAACTCTATCTTATCTACATGCTTTGCTTCCATAGACCTTTCTCGCCTTTAGACTATATATTCTTATATGTATCCCCTCTCTATCTCGTAGCGAGTCAGTGGCCGTGATCAGGTGACAGTTGGCAGTGACAGCTAACCTGGGGCCAAGCCCGCGGGTAAGGATTGAGGCCAAGCCTCGCGAGTGACAGTGCCAGAGGGTCAGTGACAGGGGGAGATTCTTTGTCAGGGATTTCAGTGTCAGTTGGGCTGTCCTCTTGTTTTCAGTGTCAGCAGATCTTTCAATGGCAGTCGGTTCTTTCAGAGGCAGTGTGTCTTGTTCTTGTCAGCCATGCCGCGCTGCAAGAACGTTGGTGGTGGCCCAGGGGACTCTCCTCCACGTCCCCCCCTTCCTGTCAGAGGCCCGGGAAAGGGAAGCTGATTACGCGCCGGAAGCGCACTAGGGAGCAGCGGGAGGCAGACCTGGCCAGAGAGGTTGCGGCCGCCGCAGAGCGTGCTGAGCAGGGTGGTCGTTCGGGTGGACTCAGGATTGAGGACCAGCTATCCCCCGACCAGCGTAGAGCCATAGAGCAGGTCGAGCAGTTCCACCGCTCACCGACTGGCACGCTTATGGTTGCCGGTCGCCGGACGACGTTCACGTCTCTAGGAGTAGAGCCCAAGAGCTCAGGGCAGGGCCAGGCAGAGGCCGCAGTAGCTGAGGCAGAGGCACCAGAGGCCGAGGCAGAGGAGGAGGTCCCTGAGGAGGTTCCCCGGCGCCGGTCCACGCGTCGCATGACAGCGGTGCCACCCCGACCCGATGTCCCTCTGCGGGGAGCACGTTCTCCGTCGAGGCGTGCGCCCCCGCCGATCCCGCGACTGGACCTCTGGGCAGCCACCTGTTCTCAGATCCAGACACTTAGGCTCATCCCAGTCGAGCAGTGGTTCCCGGGGGAGAGGCAGCAGCAGGCCAGTTCAGACTTCTACACCGTGCTGCAGGAGGACTTTTACCAGGGCTACAGGAACGCCGGTATCTGTCTTCGTTCTCAGAGAGTCTTTCCGCTAGAGGCAGTTGTTACGGCAGCAGGAGAGCAGATTCGCCCCATACTCACCTATCTACCTGGTCTGGCAGACCTTCTGGGGCGATCTGGCTCATACATTGAGGATTGGGTCTTCCAGTTCTACGCCTCCCTTTGGGTGCACCCGGACAGAGAGACTATTGAGTTCGCATTTGAGGGGGAGCACTATAGGCTGTTCTCGTCCGAGATCCGGAGTTGGTTTGGCTTGAGACACTCTCAGACCCAGATCCACGACCTTTGCTACGACAGGACGGAGCCACCTTGCCGCCCTCACGGTGGTGCCTAGCCGTCGACAGACCTAGTCCGCCCCTGCTTCACTGAGCCCTTCGGTGAGGGTTCGAGTCGCGCGCCTAGGGATCTCACCCCTACGACTCGGATCCTCAACGAGGTTCTTCAACGGACCTTGCTTCCCAGGGTTGGTTTTCGAGAGGGCCTTTCCAGACTGCAGCTATGGTTACTTGCCTACATGGTCAGGCAGCAGGAGTTTGACGTCGGGGACGTCATTCTTTTTGAGATGGAGGATACAGTAGCAGAGGGCATTAAGGCCCGTAGGTAGCTCCCATATGCTCATTGGATATCATATATTCTATGGAAGGTCGCTGCTACTACAGGCTCTCACCTCAGTCAGTCCCTCACCGGGTCTGCGACCGTGTTTCCCGAGTATAACATGAGTCAGTTGTTGGGACACGGCCGGGATCGCAGGCAGCAGCAGCAGCAGCAGGATGCACCGACCAGTTCACGTCAGAGGCCTGAGGTCCCAGAGTCAACTCAGGAACAGGACGAGGCCGTCCAGGCACTCACAGAGCAGGAGCTAGCAGAGCTCGAGGGTGGTCACACGTACGTCGAAGAGGACCCCACCGACAGCTCTGACGAGGACTACCAGCTCCCGCCCCGCTTTCAGCCATGTGCACACGACTCTCAGGCCGGGCCCAGTGGTACTGCCTCCTCCGACCCAGCTCTACTCGCTATTCTAGCACGGATGGAGGAGCAGCAGAGGACGGTGACTCAGGACATCCAGAGGTTAGCCCAGGAGTAGCAGTGTCTGGCACAGCAGCAGGCACTAGCACAGCAGCAGGCTCATGAGTGCTCAGACGCCCTGCAGCAACAGATAATGGCACTCCAGCAGCAGACACTCAGCTTCATGGAGCGACTTGCCAGCGGTCCGCCTCAGTGGCAGTGGCAGCAGCCCCCTCCTTAGCAGCAGCTTCAGTGGCAGCCTCTAGTCCCTCCACAACAGTTTGGGCAGCCGCCGCAGTTTCCGCAGAGCTCCTCCCAGTTCACCTCTTTCACCACGCCGCCTGGAGGAGCTCCTGTGTTCAGTCCTTTGCACACTGGTTTCACGCCACGTCCGACAGAGTCTCTGTTCGCGACGACCACCACAGTGACGCGGGACTTGTCTGCCAGCTTCAGTGAGCTCACTGGGTTTCCTACGCCCGATCTTCCAGACCCAGCTCAGACGCCGACAGCTCCAGTGACCTCCACTACTGAGACTCTTCTGAGTTCTGTGGTGTCTTCTGAGTAGATAGAGCCAGTCCAGTCTGAGACCACCACGACAGCGCAGCCTGAGCTATCTACGATTCCAGAGCTTCCGCACTCCGAGGCTCAGGCGGCTACAGCTACGCAGACCATGACTGAGACTGTGACAGAGTCAGAGCAGCCCGAGCAGGCAGAGCAGTCAGTGCCGGAGCCGACCCAGACCGCTTCTCAGCAGCTTCCAGCTTCAGAGGGTCAGCAGGCTACCGGCGTGTCTTCGTCCGACTCCGAGGAGTACCTCCAGGAGTTCGAGTTTACTCAGCACACTCCGGAGACGGCACCTGACTCGTCTGCACCACCTCCGCCCTCCGACGCTTAGTTTGGCGCTTGATGCCAAAGGGGGAGAGTGGATGAGTATAGTGATAGGGGGAGCGATGTGAGAGGGATTTGACTTCTTATGTTGTGTTACATTCACATACGCTCTTTACTTATCGTATCTTTTGGCCTTTGTTTGTTATATACTTGTGCTATAGACCATGTGACATGTTTGTGCTCACTATGTTATATTATATGACATGTCATTTCGTTTCGCTCTTTACTTGCGCTTAACTCTCACTTGGTTAAGTATATGAGCTCTTTTTCTCTTGCACTTGTTATTAACTCTAACTTGTTGAGTGCAGGATGATGGCATGATATGTATGAACTTGTCCCTAATCATTTTCTCTTATTCATTGCAAGTTCATACATGTCATGATTTAAAAATCTCTTCTCTCTATACTCGATCTCGTGTTGTCATCAATCACCAAAAAGGGGGAGATTGAACGCATCTTGGCCCCTAGTGGTTTCGGTGATTGGATGAAACACAAGATTACTGTGACTAACGTGTGTTTTGCAGAAACAGGATTGAGTTAGGTCACGGTAATGGCGACTATACGGGCATATGGAGTTCATGTCCCCTGGCGATGGATATCGTTTTGGTTTTGAAAGGACGGACGATGAAGACAGTGGTAGACTAGGCTAAGTGTCATATGGTGTTGGAGGACATTTAGGTAGTCTTAGGTCTTTGTTTTTCCTTTGGCCGTACTATAAAGGGGAGCGTGAATCAGTAGCTTGACCTAGATGAGTCTATTGAGGTAGGTGTGGTGCACACTTGTTATTTCATAGCCCTAGGTAGCTCAGAGAGATGCCTTAGGTCGAGAGGATCAGAAGTCATTTACGCCGCGTCGCGATCCGGGTTGAGTCTGCCCTTGTTATGGGCATCAGACGCTGTCCAGGTGGGCATCGGACGCGTCCGATGCTCACCCCGACTAGGGTTTAGTATGGTGCGTGGCATCGGACGCGTCGATGTGTTCACATCGGACGTGCCCGTGCCACTGTTCACGTGCTCGTGAACTGGAGGCCGCATCGGACGCTGGCATCGGACGCTGAGGGGCAGCGTCCGATGGCCATCCAGAGAGGTTCCAGAGAGGGTTAAACTACATCGGACGCGTCCGATGTGGTGGCATCAGACGCTGCCCAGCGTCTGATGTCCCTTTAACAGGTCTGACAAGAGGGTACAATCGACCGTTGGTCGAGGTCATCGGCGCGTCCGATGCCAGGCATCGGCGCGTCCGATGCCCCCGCAGAAACCCTGTCTTGTCCTGTTTTTAGATGGCCAGTTGGGGGAGTATATATACTCCTTCCCTCCATCCATTTGAGTGTTCTTGCCACTTCCATCTGCTGAGAGACAAATTGTGAGTGTGAGATAGTGCAAGAGCCCTAGTGAGGTTGAGTGATTTCCTAATTGTGAGAATTAGACACCTCCTAGTGAGAATTGAGTAGCAAGTGTGCATCCATCCATCTCTTTGGCCTTGTGTTGGTCAAGTGAGAGTTCTAGCTTGTTACTCTTGGTGATCGGCATCACCTAGACGGCTTGGTGGCGATCGTGAAACTTGGAGAGCATCCGGTGGCTTTGTGGATGACCCAAGCAAGCTTGTGACCGGTAGTGAGCGATTCACCGAGCCGGAGCGGCGAAGAATCAGCTCATAGTGAGCACTTGATCCTTGCGCGGATCAAGGGGGAGCTATACCCTTGCGCGGGTGCTCCAACGAGGACTAGGGGGGTGTGCCGACACCTTGATACCTCGGCAAAAAGATCGTCTTGTCATCCCTACTCCTTTACTTACGCATTTGCTTTCAAGCAATTCAATTCCGCATCATACTTGTTGTTCATTCACTATTGAATTGCTTTGCTAGAGTAAGAGTGGCATAGACTTGGTCTTTTGTGTGGTAGAATAAAGAGAAACACACTTCTAGGCACTAGGGGGTTAATTGGGGCTTCATAGGTTTTATTCTTGCAAGAAGTTTTAGAAAAGCCCAATTCACCCCCCCCCTCTTGGGCATCTTGATCCTTTCACATTTTGATCTTATGGCAAGATTCCACAAGAATGAAGAACCCAGGGTGCCTGAACATTCAAGATCCATCATTAATCCTGGAACCCTGCCATCTCACAGGTTTGTGTATACATATATATTATTTAGTCTAACCATGTGTAGATTGGAGAAAAGGTCATCGTCACAACAATTCAACTCCCATTCCATATGACAGATATTTACGCTGCGCCACTCACAAATCCTAGTTGTGAGTCATGGTAAGTATGATCAAGGTGAGATAGTCTTGCTCATGGACTTTAAACTTTATGAGTAGTTATCTTTTAAATTTCTTGCATTCCACTGCATGTTTACTTTTAATCATCCTTTCATCCACTCCATTTAGTTTATGTTTTCTCATATCAAGTTCCTTGCATGCATTAATGTCATTTGCATCTAGAAAAATATTAAAAAAAGAAAAAAAAAATTCCTCACTGTGATCATACTCTTCCATCTCTATTTGAATAAATCTCTTTTATGCTTTCATGCCACCTTTGTTTACTCAAGCAAGTTTTAGTTTGAAATACTGCAAATACTTTCATAGGCTTTTTAAATTAAGCGTGGTGCTTAGGTTAAATAGTCTACCTTAATCAAATTAGACAAGGAGTTTGGTTTGACTATTGATCTGAAATTAGCTTGTGTAGATATTGGATATTTTGTTGGACTAACCCCTGCAGAGAACTCTAAATACACTTTGGGAAAGTCTTGAGATGAATTCACATCAGAGATGAAGCAAGGCATACGATGAACTGCATAATGAAGACTCAGCTCATTCATCATGGATGAAAGAACTGTGAGTATTAAAGTTTATTTAAATTCATCTTCTACTGCAAGTTATCTTTTGCCTTGAACCATGTTAAAATGCAGCCAACACATAAAATGCTAGTCTATGCTAAAGTAATCTAAAATCATCATTTTCATTAGCATGGATGAATAACACATAAGTTGTGGATAACAACCCATGTTTCAAATTCAGTATAATCCTTTGGGTATATGTCCATTAACATTTTGTAGGAGATGAGATTTGCTTGTTCATGGTGTGAACTTAAAGATCCAAAACCCAACCCGTGGATAGACAAAACTCATCATCAGACAAGTCACTAGTGATGTCGAAGGCAACCAAGCTTTGAGCCGTCCCAAGGCCTAAGCCAGGACACTGATGACGAATAGGATGCAACTCCCCCCGTATGGGTCAATCTATGCCTACACTCATCATTGTCAAAGACATCAACACCGACACCAACAACAAATATCAGGGTGACGATATGCCACTACATTATAACATCTATGAGTCGTCCAAAGGAAGTCTGTTGGTGAATAACTATGAAGACAAGTAGTGGAAGTTCTCCTCACTTCTAATTATTGCAACACAAAAGCTAGTTTGGGGGATGAGGTGGAACAACTTCAAACAACAACAAGGTCTACAATTTCAACTCATGAACATGTTGTTGAAGAAATATCCACCTACTTCACAAGCTAGCTTGGGGGAGACATGATTCTGTTGTCCAGATTTGCTTCACGATCAAGGGTAGGAAGGAGAAATCCAGCTTCAAGACACTTTGACCTCTTACTCACCACTTTGATTAGTACAAGCCACTAGACGCTGCCCCAGCCAAGAAGAAGAATATGATCCATCACTCATTCTTGGAAGAACATTCTTGAACACCACCAAAGTTATCATCTATGTCGGACCTGGAGACGTCCACTTTTGGATCTTCGATCAAAAGGTTCGCTGCTTCATGAACAACTACACCATTTTTGAGCAACCGAAGGAAACCAAGAGAAGACGTTGACTCAGCCGATAAAGGAAGAACCAACTGCTAGGAATTAAGAGGGACATCATGAATGATGAAGCCAATGCACTGCAAGAATTCAAAGATGGAGAGATAGTACCCGAGCCTAAAAATCAAGAGAATAGATGACAAAGTCTCCATCGTCTAGACCTGTTGAGAACAAGACTGAGCTGGCCCACTGAGAGATAGACAAGAGAAGACAAGCCATTCATGAACAACAACCAGCTAGACAAGAGAAGCTTCCACAAGGTGGTTCAATACAATCACTCTTCAATGATAAAGTAACATTTCAAGGTAAGTGTCCATCACTTTAAAAGCTTCTCTTTGATTCTAGTATGCACATAAATAAAGAATCAAACATGTTTAAGTTGCACCTCGCTTGATCCAACCTAAACAACTCAACATTTTCAGTTCTTTACTCTTTGTTCCTAGCTTTACTCTCTTGATCTCACTATATTAACTAAATGAGCTAAAATGTTGTGCATCTAACCTTTGAAAGATGATATATCACAATTATGAAAAAATCGACACATTATGCATAGATTATTCTTCCTTGGGTTAAGCAATCTAATATGTTAAATATTTTAAGATGCTATTATCATGCTCATTTTCTGATCCTATCACTCATGTTAAGATTGAATAGAACACATAAACAACAAGTTCATCTTGTTCAATGTGCCTAAGGTTAGAGAGGAATGAACAAAACTTTTGGTTCTGTTGGTGTTTTTCCACCAACAGAGCTCATGCACTTGATCTCTACCTTGTCTTTATGAGCATGACACACTCTTGAGCAAAACATGGACGGGTTTGTCAACTCCCAAATTCTACAGAGTGAAGGTCCTAGATCTACAAGAACATGCACACTGGACAAGATGCTACCAGCTTCTACAATTAATGTTTCACTTCAAATTGATGGGCGAACGAAGAACATGTGTGACACCATATCAAGAGGTGTAGTTATCAAGGTTTACATATCAGGATCAAATGACACACCTCAGGAATGAACATGGTGAGAAGTCTTGTTCAGAGGACATAAAACATTGAACCCTCGCCGAAAGGTAAAATCGGTAGTTATCCATATTTATCTTTTCTACATTAGTTTCTCTTTTGCATGTTTACTTCCCATCATTATTCCTCCATAGCATATTTACTTTTCTGCATTAGCATTGCATAACGAAAATAAAAATATTTTACTTATTGCACTGCATCATAAAACCTAAAGCCCCATGTGAATAATTTTGTGGTGTGTAAAAACCCACATGAAATATTCACCGTGGTGGCATAAAAATAAAAATAAAAATGCATTCATTTTGTTAAGTTATCATTGCATCATAAACATAAAGAGATCAATTACTGAGCAAACTTCAAGCTGTCAATTAACAGATTAAACTTGGGAAAGAGAGTCTAGATAAAATCTCAATTGCACTTCAAGAGCAAAAGAAAAAGATAGCACTCCTTCACAGTGAGCTCCAAGATATTAAGATCAAGAAGAAACCAATCCCAGGTTCAAGTGAAGAAGATCAAAAGGAATTAGCTGACATAGATAGCATCCACTTAAATGCGCTGGATGCTCTAAAATCAGCACTAAATATGTAACTTTACTTGGTGATCACTGCTCTTTGATTCTCAATCTATCATCTGTAAATGACATTTTCTTTGGCATTTACCTTATCGAAAACTTCCAATGTAACATCAGCTACTTAGCCGATGTCATCCATATGGTTTTCTATTAGTTGTTTTAGCCGATCGTTATTCAAACGGCCTTCGAACGAGTCACTTAGTCGACTCACCATAGGATTTAGATCTGAAAGCCCTTAAACCGATGCCTCTTCGCTTTCCTGCCATTACTCATAAATACGAAACCGCCAGCTTTCTGAACACATTACGCATTCATCGCCTCTTCCTCCGGCCTCTACCTTTCTCAACGCCGACTGTTCTTCCCCCTCAATTAGCAAGCAAAAACCCAATGGCGGACAACCACGGCAAACGCCCCGCTGAAGAAGAATCCGTTGATGGTCCTCCGGTGACTCGCCGACGTGTGTTCGGGTAATAATATTTCCCATGGTCATCTTCTTTAAATCTCAAAGTTTTTATTATCCAAGAAAAGCCCTAACCTTTCCTCCTTCTTTGTAGCCCTTTTCCCCCAGCAGATGGGCAAGGCCCTAGTCGGTCTCCGGCGGACCAAGGCCTGGTACTGGATGAGGATGCCTCGTCCTTTATCCTGGACTACTCCAACACGCGACGCCTTCTTGATGAGGAATGTCGCCGGGCTGCTCGTGCCGAGGAGGAACTGGAAATCCTTCGCACTCGCCTCAACAGTGCTCTGGAGCACTTAGAGGCTTCCGGCGCCAGGGTCGCCGGTATCATTATCCTAGATCTCTTGATTCGTTATTCTTGATCTAAATCACTTATTTTTGCATAATTACCACAGTTGACCCTTTTGCAACAGTCTGCTTGAACCGATTTGCATCATTTAAATGAAAATCGGTTATTACAACTTATCTTCTTGAATGCAGAGCTTCAAATTCAACTGGATTGGCTTCCGAGGTTGGCTACAACAGTGGCTGACTCTGTGAATGCCTAGGGGGCAACATTGAAGGCACGTCTTGAGGATGTTGGGACACGCACCAGTGAGCTAGTCCTTCACGCCGTTCATCACAGTGCCACCTTTGCCCTGGCTGGAGCGGAACTCAGCAGGGCGGAAATCTCCGGGGAAGTAACTCCCTCCTTCGTCGGCACCAGGATGAGGGACGATTTCAGGGAACTGGTGGAGGAGTTCGAGCCGCTAGGGCTCGACGTGGCGGAGGTGATGCACCTGGAGGACCTCCTGAACAAGCTCCATCTAGATTATATTTTCATGTTTCTTGTAAATTTGGCTTCCTCTGTCTGAACTAGCTGAACATCTGCGACATGTCCCTGCATCATCAGGCTTTAAATAAATTTGTATGTATAAATGCTTGACACTTTCTATGTTGATGTTGTATTTTTAACCTCTCGGAATTTCTTCTGATTTTCATTCCTCTGTTATTGTTCTAAAGGCGATGCTTCTTTAGCATCGGCTATTACCTTGTCGCTAAAGGCGATATACTGTGCATCAGCTATTTTTATTCTTAAGGCGATACCTTAGTATCGGCTATCAACTAATTTTGATAATTCATAAAAGGGTCAAATCTCTTTTAAACTCAAAATCAAACGCAACCACTAAAATACATCGGCCTTGATTTGTCACCACCTTCAATATCAACAGCTTCTAATTCATCGACCGATGTAAAATCTTTACCCATCTTGCCTTCATCCTCATTGACCGAACAATCCATTAAATATAATTTTTTAAAGCCGACTGCTTGGATCAGCTGTTGGCCATCATCAAACATCTTGATGAAACCTCCTTCATGTACTTTCCTAGAGAAGCACTCCACATTGTCGAAATTCCAATCGTTAGGGTTAGAATATGCAATGCTTACAGTTGAATCGGTTGGTACCACATCCATAGCATCTCGGATCCACTGTCTCACATTTTGATGCATAGTAGATGGAATACAACAATTAGCGTGGATCCAATCTCTTCCCAAAAGCACGCTGTATGAACCCTTCGCATCAACTACAAAAGAAGGTAGTAGGAAAGCTCTTGCTACCGACTGTTAGTTCAACACATACAGCACCTCTGGTAGCCGATACATTCCCAGCGAAGTCCGTTAACCTCATATCAGTTTGGCCCAGGTCCTCTGCAGTTTTCTCAAGTTTTGTGAATGTGGCATATTGTAACACCCCGGATTTTTAAATAATTAAAATTAATTATAATTTAATAAGAAAATGACCAAAATCCTAGATGGAGGAAAATTCTAACCAGATGTTTGTTGCATTCATGTCGTTGCATAATTTTATTTGGGTGAAAAAGAATTTTATTAAAACCTGAATAGGGCGAATTGAATTTAGAAAATAAATAAAAGATTTATGAAATTTTCCAAAATCAAACTCAACTTTTATTTTCAAAACCTAGGCAAAATATTTATAAAAATTTTCAAAAGTTGTTTGATTTCAAAACTGATTTCAAATTGGTTTTAAAATGATTTGTCAAAAGGTTTGAAAAGAAAAGAAAAAGAAAAGTGGCAAAGGGCCTCACACTCTCATTCTCTCTTTCTCCTTCAGCCGACCTGGTTTCCCCTCCTCCTCGGCCCAGCACCGGCCTACTCGCCTTCTCCCTACCCTCCCCGCGGCGTCGGCCCGCTCTCTCCCGGCGGCCTTCTCCCCTTCTTCCCTCCCCAGCGCCCCGGCCCAGGACGCGGCCCAGCCGCTGCCAATCGCACTTGCTCCCACTCTCGCTACCATGCGGGCCTGCCTGTCGGCGCCCTCCCCCTTCCTCCCGCTCCCAGTCCACACCGATCGGATGACCGAGCTCCCCCTCCTCTGCTCCTCGCACCCATCTCTGATCAAGCCGCGCTACCATTCATCCGGAATGCCCTCCAATCCACGGGTCCTGACCCTAGCTAACAGATCACCCGCCATCTCCGCACACCCTTGTTCTATTTAGGAGCCCCAATCCCCCTACCTATGTGTCGCTCTCCCCGATTGATCTGCACAAGTAGACCCGTCACCATTGTTGACGACCCGAGCACCATGGCCAGCCCTACTGCTCGCCCTCCTTCTTCCGAGAAGTATCGGGCCACCGCTCTGCCTCACCACCGCCGTCCGTCCCGTTCGCATCGCTCTCTCGCACCACGTCGTCGCGGATGAAGCTCGCCAGGAGGGGACCGCACTGTCTCCACCACCGACTCCCTCTCCAGTCCCCGGCCGACTACGAGCACCCTTTCCTCGGCTTCCCGGTGAGCTCCTCCCCCTTTTGCACCCTACCCTAACGTCTCACGCGCTCCCTGGGTCTAGTCCGAGCCGATCTGCAATGGCGCCGCGGCACAGAGCCATGGCACCGCCATGTTCGGAGCACCGAACCCGCCCCACCGCGCCTCCCTCTCCTCGCCGCTCATCCTTCCGCCCCGCTCCCTATAAAAGGGACATCGAGCCTCACTGCACAAACCCACCCTCCACCCGGAAGCACCCTCCTCTCCTCCCTGCACTGCAACAGCGCCGCCGCCTGCAACCGAGCACCACCGACCGACTCTGCCGCCAATACTCCCTCCACGGGCCCCGATCCGTGTCATGGACCCATCCATCGAGTTCGCCGTGAGTCCCTCTCTCTCCCGCACCTTCCCGCACAGTCGATACCGCCCTCTAGGGTCATCTCTGAGCACCCCGGCCATGGCGCCGCCGCGGGAGCCCGAGCGCCGCCGTGCCCTCTAGCACCGGTCGACGAACAGATCTTTCCCTTCCTCCCAGCGCCGTTCGATCTAAAGCCGATGGCTTAGATTAGGTTTCCATGCGAACCGGTATACACCGATGGTGGACGTCGTCCACCGCACGCACGCGCCTCGGGTCTACAACAGCGTGGTGCACCGGCTAGTACGCGCTCGCCACCTGTTGCCATCGTAGCGTCCACACGGCCGGCGCTGGCCACTTTGCAAAAACGCCCCTTGGCTTTACCATAATCAACCCGCAATCCACCCCATATTCATTGTGTCTGCGTTCTCTTTCGATCTAACCCCTCATCTTTCGGATAAATGACGCCGGGTCCTACAGCCATTTCTTTTGCGTTTTAAATTATTTAAAATACGAAAATGAGTTCCTACTATTTACAGTTTTGCCATCCAACTTCAAAAGCCCATAACTTGCTCATTTTAACTCCGTTTTTGCCCGTTCAACTTGCGTTAGATTCGTAGCAACGAGCTCTACGCAGTAGATCAGTTTATATTCCGTTTTACTACTGTTGATGTACTGTTTCTTATATGATTTGTTTGGACCATGTGTTGATGTGTGATCCAGAGAGTGCGGAGTACGAGGACGCTCTAGACCCTTCTTGTGATCCTGCAGTTTTGACCCAGCCCGAAGGCATGTGTCCTTGAACATCTTGCTCCTGTATTTATTTTATTTTGAGTTAGAGTAGTTAGATCCAGTAGATGCATGCAGTCTTAAATTGAATCCCACGTTAAGGTTTACTAGAACTTGTTTATATTATCCTTGTCACCTAGTTTGGGATGTGTTGGGTAGAAGTCATGCTTAGCCCTGCTGTCTTGGGATGGGATGCTTAATAATAATTAATTATGATTAATGATCTATGAAACATGTGGGTTGGTAACTGTTGTAGTATGGTGAGTAGGCATATCTGACAGGATGGACCGTGTGGTGGTTTTTGTGCCGTGGGACTCGGCAGCTGATTTTGTTTTCTGGTGTTGGGCTTGTGCTAGACTTATCCTGCCTGGATCCCTAGGATCCGGTTCTCGATGCCTGTAACCTGGCTTAACAGCACAGCCATTAGATCTGGATGGGCTGGACCTGGCTAATTAATTAGTTTCCTCCAAGTTATGCTACACGGGGTTTGCTTAGTGGCTCAAGAGAGGGTCCCTGGAGTCGATGACTTATGTACGGGGATGAAACCTTAGAGTACGTGTAACACAGGCTTGGAGGGGCTTTGTAAAGGCCTTGTAGTACGACCTCGCTATGCACCTTGGCAGTGTTTAGCGTGATGAGGGACGCATGACTTATGGGTAACGATGTGCAACCTCTGCAGAGTGTAAAACTGATATATCAGTTGTGCTCACGGTCAAGAGCGGGCTTGGACTTCTTCGAGATTAGTTGGTGGGTTGGGTCCGGTTTGTTAGGGAAGCCTTATGTGGTCATTAGTCCCATATGACATGGGTACAGAGGCTTCTTCTACGCGGGTTACTGCTTGGTACGGGAGTGATTCCCAGGCTCGGGCGCAGACCTGGTGTTATTACGGAAGGTAGCTTTCTATGTCATGACGTATGGAACTAATACACATAGGGGGACTCTTTGAGTCAGCCTTGCGGGTGGCCTGATGGACTTCAGGTGTGGTTTGCCTGATGGACTTCAGGTGTGGGTTGTGCTTGGTGTGACTCCAAGTGTGGTTGCTTGGTGGACTCCAAGTGTTGGTTGCTCGGTGTCACTCCGAGTGTGGTTACTGTTTCTGTTGGAGTCTGTGGTTATAACCTAGTAAATAGGTGCATAGAAAATAGGATTTAATAGGATGTGTTGCTTTAGGTGCTTGAGTCAAACAAAGTCAGCTTGCCTTTGATATTAGCCTCATAAGCATATATTTCCTACACTTGCAGAGTACATTTCGATGTACTCACCCTTCCTCTTTGAACCCCCTGCTACCCCACCCAGACGTTGGAGTCTACGACACGGAGCAGGAGTACCGAGAAGACGGTGGATATGACCCAGACGACTTGTACTAGGATGGCGCAGCCCCTGGTCAACCTTCCTGTGGAGATGGCGTCCAGTTTCCGCGAGTCTACATTAGAGTTAGACTGAGAGTCTGTACTTTTTCTTTTGGACCCGAGGGTCATTTTTGTAATAATGTTCGATATATTAATAAAGCATTGTTTTGATATTTACTTTGATGTCGATATATGTATGAAAATTGATCCTGGCATACATATATTGTGCTCCAATTTTGTTCTTAAAATTAGGGTGTCACACATATGGCATCAAATTAATAGTTGCACCTCCATCGACTAACATCCTGCTCAGAGGCCTTCCATCAACAAATCCTTTCAAATATAAAGCCTTCAAGTGGGAATGCCTTTCAGGCTTTTGGAATGTAGCTCCTTCTGCTTGATAGTTCCACTGAGCCACTGCTTCTTCATCATCCGACTCCTCTTGTAAGTCAGCAGATCTGAACTCAGCAGGCAGCATGAATAAAGTAGATACGTTAGTCGATGGTTCTCTCTTATCCGTTGTCTGCTTCACCTGCCATGCTTTGGGACTTTTTTTGAGTCTCATCATTCCATAACCTCTAAACTCGACGCTTCTGGCTTCTGGTCAGAGCACCCGGACACCACTGTCCTTCTTTCCAAACATGATCTTGATTAGCTAATCTTACCCTAAGCCGATCATGAACATTTTGAAAGGTCCTAAATGGCTAGAGGTGGGTGAATAGCCTATAAAAAATCTACAACAACACTTGAGCAAAGTTTGTTAGACAACTAAATGGCGAAGCGAGTTTTGCTCTAGCTCTACAAAAGTGCAAGCCACCTATCCACAATTCTAGAAATTATGATCTCTATGTCACGCAAAGTCTATGTTGCTACTTTACAACTAAATGTGCAAAAGAGCAACAACAATTACAACTATACAAGATAAGTAGTTTTAACTAGCTACAAGAAGAGACAATTGTCACTTGCAAGAATGTAGCAGAGGTAGATACAAGTGAGTGAGGCAAGTATACCGAGTCGGGCAAGAGATCAATAACGAGATACCAATGAACACCAAGGAGACAAGATGACACAATGATTTTCCTTCGAGGTTCACTTGCTTGCCGGCAAGCTACGTCCCCGTTGTAGCGATACACCCACTTGGAGGTTCACGAGCTAATTGGCATCACACGCCAAACCCTCGATAGGGTACCGCACCACCACACTGTGGCGGAACCGACCAATTTATACCAGATTAAGCACTGAAACCTTCGCTTTCGCAAAGATTATCATGTACTTAAGCTCGTACAAACCCAGTAGTCCGGAAATCTCGAAGGATTTCAAACCATTTCAACTTCAGCCAAGATCATAATAGTTTAGCGTACATGTCAACAAGTTACATCACAGTTCGCACATAGTTCAAATACATTAGAGTACGAAACAATATTACAAACCATAGTTTGAAACAATAGCGGAAGCAACATAGTTTTGAAACACAAGTTTAGTTTATTCTCAATACGGTGCCATCAGTCTGATCAAGTCCACAAAAGCATTAGGAATGGATAGGGAATGACCATGCCCATGGTCTAGTCATCACTCAAGACAGGGTACAGGCAGTTCTCACAGTAACCATAGAAGCACTGTCCATCTGCAACAACAAGGGAATAAACCCTGAGTACAAGAAGGTACTCAGCTAGACTTACCCGTCATAAACCAGAAATAAGGAGACTCCAAGGATCATGTAGGCTATATGTGGGGCTGGCTACACATACCATTTGCATAAAAGCTCTTTTGTAACTAAAACACAAATTTAGGTGTTGACAGTCACTTTTATAATTAATCCTAATTTACTAGGTTTGCACCTGAGCTATAGCAAGCACTTGACTACTTACTCAAACAAGAGTGACCATCTCATCAATAGCCTTTCAGATTCCACATCATAACCATCTTTAGTTCCATAAGTTCTATGGGTAGCGGACGCCAGTCAATTACTCACTATCCAGGAGCGATGGTGATTATAATCAATTCCTACCCAGCTGCGGATAAAATGTCGCACACTCGCCCGACACGTCCGGCTACGGCAGTCGTAAGCAGCCACTCAGGAGATTCGAGAACACGATTTGCGGGACGGCCATGGGCCCTTCTACACTAGGGGTTATCTCAATGCCAGGTCGCTGAAGCTATAACTACCCACGGTCATGCCAGGTCAGTCAGGCCCCGCCTGTCCATGGACCATGCCAGGTTGCTCAGAATAGTTGCCCATGGTACATCTGAGGCCCTGGGTGTTAGGCGTCAACATCTCCATCACCAGCTCCAATAACCTTACTCGGCTTCACAGGAGGCACTCCGACCCACTCCGTTAAGTGATTGACGCGTTCAATTTGACTGAGGGGCGCTTCCCGAAATGGGTCCTATGCGACACAGACGAAAGACTATTAGCACACAGAACCCATGTCCTGCTGCTCCTACATCCCGCCTCTGTCTCATATTAATTATCACATGGTTATTCCATGATAGCACCAGGCTAATCATGATCAGTATCCCCCTAAATGCGGGAGACAGGAAATCACCCGACTTTTACCGATCTAAGCAGTGCTAAGCATATACGAGCCTGGACCTAAACAGGGATATCAAGGTAATAATTGCAGTGGACAAGGATAAGTAAGTAATGCATCAACAGTAGCAATCAACTGCTATAACCTAATGCAACAAACATAGTAGGTTAAATTGGAAATAATTGCAAACCATAGGGAGTTAGATGCTCCGGGGCTTGCCTTTCTCGAAGTCAGAGGGACAGTGATCCTGGCACTCTGGTAACTCTTCGACGTCTTCCTCGATCCTCTCGAGCGGTGTCTCCTCCTGGGGCTGTTCCTCCAACGGCGGCGGATTCAGGGTCTCCTCTAGCGATCCTGTATGGTGCATAACATGTATGAATGCGATGAATGCACATAGAATGCTTATGTAATGCAATCATTGGATAAAGACAATTCAGGAGATAAGCACATGTCATCTACTTCATTCTCTTCAACAAGGTAGTCAACATCATTCTGTTGACCACTAACTACCTTGCTACTACCTTACAATCCAATAACTTATTTAACCTTCCTAAGCAGCTACTTAATACACTTAATCATGACAGCATCACTTAACTTATTCAACCTTACTGATTATCTACTGGCCTAACCATACAACTCATTTTAACATGCCTACAACAGCAACCTATAGTAAACAATTCCAGAAAAATCTTCACAAATCACTATAGGTTAACAGCATGAAATTTAGCTCACTGCACAAATTTCAAGTCATTTGGACTTAAGCACTGTTCTCTACGAAAAAGACAAACAACATGGTGAAAAGGTACTTTGAACTACATATCATAGTAAAAAGTGTCAAACAACAGATTTCACATTTTTCTTCTGAACTTCTTAGCACAAGAGTATTCTACAAAAATTTCTAGGTTCATATCATTTATATTTTATTTACTAAAAATCATACAAGAAAACAACATTCAATCACTTTAAATGTTACTGCTAATACTTTTCATAGAACGTGCTCATATTATATTTTTCCCAGATACTACTCATCAACACAAACCTAAAAAATTGGAATCACATTTTTCTGAGCTATACAGAATTAGTTATGCATTTTCTAAGTTAACAGCCATTTACTTAATTAAATAAAACTGCATATAAAAGTATCACAAAATATGCATCTAATATTTTTAACAGATAGATCCATTCATTTCCAGCACAACAAAATTTGTTTCACATTATTTAGACTTAAAATGAGCCTTGCACAAATTTTAGAAGCATTTAACCTATTTCTGCAAAACTGGATAAAAGAAAACTCGACCTAAAACGCTATGGACACTCGGCTTCATGCACTCACAGGCACAAAGCAAAACGCTAGGTACACCCGGCTATCCTGAGCGCTAGTGCACCCGAACTCTTCTCCTCTCTCTCATTCTCTGCCAGCGGGCCCCGCAGGTCAGGTGACCCACGTCACCCAGTCAACGGGCCCACGCGTTGGTGGCATAGTGCACCCGCCGGCGTTGACCGGTGCTAGCTCGCCAGCGGCAAGGTTTCCGGCGACACCAACCCTACCTCTAGACTCGCCTTCGCGAGGCGGACACAGTCGGCTAGGTCTCCATGCCAGAGGAACACCGGAGCAAGCTCAACGGCGGCCATGGCGGAGCGGCGGCGCTACGACGCGACGACGAGGTCCTCCTCGGCCATTTCGAGCCTCGGCGATGCAAGCACTAGCTCAAGCAAACCCTAAGCGACCTATTGGTGCGGTGCCCGAGCCATGCCGACCTCGGCATGAGTCGATGCCACGCACGGCGGCGGTTTGCGGCGGACATGGCCGTGGCCAGGCTTGGTTCCGACCGAAACACAGCGCTAGAGACATCTCCATCTAAACCAAAGCAACTACGGAAGTAGAGAAGGCTAGAACGGAGCTTGGTTCGGGGTGGTTTGGCCAGAGATGGCCGGACCACGCATTGGTTATGGCGGCGGCCATGGTGGGAGCCGCCATGGTGGGAGCCCGAGGTTGGCACTCGGCGTTCTGCCGGCTAGGGTGAAGGAGAGGGGAAACCAACCTGTGCAGGTGATAGAGGAGGTTAGGGCGGAGAGATGAGCAGAGGAAATCGGGCGGTGGTGCTCTAGGTGGTGAGGAATCACTCGTCGGAGATGACAGGCGGTGGCGGCGCATTCGAACTGGAGAAGATGGAGCAGAGGGAGAGCGAGGAAGTGAGTGAGCGGCTCGGCCGGCTTGCGCAAGGGGGAGAAAGAACCAAGGCGGCGCGGACGCTGGTTCATTGAACCTAGACAGGTTCCGTTCCCCCATTCCGACATGGCGCGGCGACGGCTTGTCCGCGGCGGCCACGCGGTGGTGAGGTAGAGGGAGACAGAGGGAGTTGTCGGGGGAGTGGAATCGGTGGGGGTTGAGCGGGTGGCTCCGGTGCTCGATGTTCGGCCCGGCCGAACAGCGAGCAGCAGCGACGGCGCCGGCGTACAGGCGGTGCGGCGCGTGCGGGAGGAGGGAGAAAAGAGGCTGACAGGTGGGCCCCATTAGGGTTTAAACAAAAGAGGTTTTGTTGATTTTCTTCCCTGGCCTTTAACTCCCAAACAAAGCCAAACTAGAAAAAGGTCCTAAAAGCAAAGTTGCTTAGAATTTCACAAGGAACAATTCATCTTTAAGGCTCAAGTCCAAATTCTGCCTGGAAAAAGAATTTCACTCCTAGTCTATTTTTCTAATGCAAGAAATAAACACTAAATGACCTTTTCTGAAAAAGTACTTTTAAGAAAAGTTGTTTCTCTTGTCAAGATCTACAACTTTGGTTTAAGGCACTTGGTCAGAAAAGCAAAGCATATAATAGCTACACTAAAGACTAGGCAAGGACTTAAACAAACATACCACACAAGATGCACATGAAATGATACGATGCCATGCTCATGCTATGTCAAGTTATGCAATTAGAGTTGCTTAACACCTAGGGTGTTACAGCCCTCCCCTCCTTAGAGAAATCTCGTCCCGAGATTTGAGTTACTAACCATTTTTCATAAAAGTGTGGGTAAACCTCCTTTAGGTAGTCATCCGTCTCCCAAGTAGCATCCCGATCATCTTGCTCGCTCCAAGATACTTTGTATTGCTTTACTATTCTCCCGCGAGTCACTCTTTCTTTTTCATCAAGTACTCGGTGCGGCTTTACGGAGTGAGTGAGATCGAATTGCAACTTGATGTTGGCTGGTTGTACTTCTTCTTCTGAGATTCGAAGACATTTCTTCAGTTGTGACACATGGAATACAGGGAATATAGCCCTCAACTGTTCTGGCAACTGAAGTTGATAAGCTACTTCTCCCCTCCTTTTCACAACTCTATATGGCCCCACAAATCTTGGTGCTAACTTTCTTTTAACTCCAAAGCGTTTGACGCCTTTCATAGGTGAAACTTTCAAGTAAACGTAATCACCAACACTGAACTCAAGCGGCCTTCTACGTTTATCAGCATAGCTCTTCTGTCGAGATTGGGCAGCTGCCATGTGTTGTTGAATGGTTCTAACTTGTTCTTCTGCTTCTTTAATAAAATCAATTCCATAATACCGACGTTCTCCTGGTTCAACCCAATTTACTGGTGTCCTGCATCTTCTACCATATAGGGCTTCAAAAGGTGCCATCTGAATGCTCTCTTGGTAACTATTGTTGTATGCAAATTCTGCTAAAGATTTCTCCCAAGATCCTTTTGCTGATATCACACAGGCTCTCAACACATCTTCCAGCACTTTGTTCACCCATCCGATAAGGTAAGACTTCTATTAGCAGTGTCTAACACCACGTTCCACATACTCATCCAACTCATACCTAAGACTACATCCAAGCTTAGTCCAGGCAGAACTACTAAATTAGCTCCCAACTTGTGCCCTCCAATTTTGATGGTGGCATTACAAACCATCTGTCTGGATAACACGCTACTCCCCACGGAGCTTACGCGAAACCCGTAATCCATTTCAAACATTTCTTGATTATGCTTTTGTGCAAATGCTTTGCTCATGAAGGAATGTGATGATCCAGTATCAAACAAAACGACTGCAGGATGATGATTAACAAGACGCATACCAGCGATTACGGGCTCTCCTGTACGAGCTTCTTCAGCGGTCATATTATGCAGACGTGCGGGGTAACTAGCCTGTTGCTTCTTCGGATGTGGGAAATATCTTGCGAAATGCCCCTCTTGATTGCAATTGAAGCACGACCCATGAGTAATAGCCTTGTTCCCAGTTGAACTGCCTTGGCCAACTCGAGCTTGAGTTGCCGCTATTTTGTACGGCCTTTGGTTACGCTGATTCTGTTGGTGACCTTTCTTCTGGGGTGGCCTAAAACGAGCTCCAATCGCTAGTGGACGATACTGGGGACGTTGAGCTGGTGGTCCCCTAGACTGAGATGGTCCAGATTCCAAAGTCCTCTTCCGTGCCTTGCCCGCTGCATGCTCTAAGTTAACAGATATTTACTTGATTAAATAAAAATGCATATAAAAGTATAACAAAATATGCATCTAATATTTTTAACAGATAGATCCATTCATTTCAAGCACAACAAAATTTTCACATTATTTGGACTTAAAATGAGCCTTGCACAAATTTTAGAAGCATTTAACCTATTTCTGCAAAACTGGATAAAAGAAAACTCGACCTAAAACGCTATGGACACCCGGCTTCATGCACTCACATGCACAAAGCAAAACGCTAGGCACACCCGGCTATCCCGAGCGCTAGTGCACCCGAACTCTTCTCCTCCTCTCTCTCATTCTCTGCCAGCGGGCCCCATAGGTCAGGTGACCCACGTCACCCAGTCAACGGGCCCACGCGTCGGTGGCACAGTGCACCCGTCGGTGTTGACCGGCGCTAGCTCTCCGGCGGCGAGGTTTCCGGCGACACCAACCCTACCTCTAGACTCGCCTTCGCGAGGCGGACACAGTCGGCTAGGTCTCCATGCCAGAGGAACACCGGAGCAAGCTCAACGGCGGCCATGGCAGAGCGGCGGCGCTGCGACGCGACGGCGAGGTCCTCCTTGGCCATTTCGAGCCTCGGCGACGCAAGCACTAGCTCAAGCAAACCCTAAGCGACCTATTGGTGCGGTGCTCGAGCCATGCCAACCTCGGCATGAGTCGATGCCACGCACGGCGGCGGTCCGCGGCGTACATGGCCGTGGCAAGGCTTGGTTCCGGCCGAAACACGGCGCTAGAGACATCTCCATCTAAACCAAAGCAACTACAGAGGTAGAGAAGGCTAGAACGGAGCTTGGTTCGGGTGGTTTGGCCAGAGATGGCCGAACCACGCATTGGTCATGGCGGCGGCCATGGCGGGAGCCCGAGGTTGACACTCGGCGTTCTGCCGGCTAGGGTGAAGGAGAGGGGAAACTAACCTGTGCAGGTGATAGAGGAGTTTAGGGCGGAGAGATGAGCGGAGGGAATCGAGCGGTGGTGCTCTGGGTGGCGAGGAATCGCTCGTCGAAGATGGCGGGCGGTGGCGGCGCTTTCGAACTGGAGAAGATGGAGCAGAGGGAGAGTGAGGAAGTGAGTGAGCGGCTCGGCCGGCTTGCGCAAGGGAGAGAAAGGACGAAGGCGGCTCGAACGCTGGTTCATTGAACCCGGACGGGTTTTGTCCCCCCCGTTCTGACATGGCACGGCGACGTCTTGTCCGCGGCGGCCACGCGGCGGCGAGGTAGAGGGAGACAGAGGGAGATATCGGGGGAGTGGAATCGGTGGAAGCTGAGCGGGTGGCTCCGGTGCTTGTTGTTCGGCCCGGCCGAACAGCGAGCAGCAGCAGCGGCGCCGGCGTACGGGCGGTGTGGCGCACGCGGGAGGAGGGAGAAAAGAAGCTGACAGGCGGGCCCCACTAGGGTTTAAACAAAAGAGGTTTTGTTGATTTTCTTCTCTGGCCTTTAACTCGCAAACTAAGCCAAACTAGAAAAAGGTTCTAAAAGCAAAGTTGCTTAGAATTTCACAAGGAACAATTCATCTTTAAGGCTCAAGTCCAAATTCTGCCTGGAAAAAGAATTTCACTCCTAGTCTATTTTTCTAATGCAAGAAATAAACACTAAATGACCTTTTCTGAAAAAGTGCTTTTAAGCAAAGTTGTTTCTCTTGTCAAGATCTACAACTGTGGTTAAGGCACTTGGTCAAAAAAACAAAGCATCTAATAGCTACACTAGAGACTAGGCAAGGACTTAAACAAACATACCACACAAGATGCACATGAAATGATATGATGCCATGCTCATGCTATGTCAAGTTATGCATTTAGAGTTGCTTAACACCTAGGGTGTTACACACACCACAAGATGGGGATCCACAAGCTACGAGCAATCCACTAAAGTTACCTTTCGCGATCTCCAGCGGGGAAGGTACAAGAAACCCCTCACAAGTCACCGATCGGAGCCGGAAACAATCACCAACTTCCGCTCAACAATCCTCGCTGCTCCAAGTAATCTAGGTGTCGACAAACACCAAGAGTTACAAGAGAAATCCTCAGCGAAACACGAACACCAAGTGCATCTAGATCAACACACTCATGCAATGCACTTGGCTCTCGCAATCTCTCTCAATGTGATGAACAATCAATCAAATGGAGTGGGAGATGTTTGGCTAGGCTCACAATAGAGTATAGGCAATCCAAATGGCCAAGAGAGTGAGCACAAGCCGGCCACAAACCTTATATAGAGCCCCCACAAAAGAGAGGGCTGAAACCCCCTTTCACTCAGAATCTTTGGGGCCATCAGACGCTCTGATGGATTTACATCGAACGCACGGCTAGCGTTCGATGCCTAGATGAACGCCACACGTCCCCTTCCATTCAACTGCATCCGCTAGATCCCAACGGCTAGATTCAAACGCGCGCTGTTAATATTGCATCGGACGTTGCAACGGACGCACAGGTCCAGCGTCTAACAATGGCTAGTCGCGCCAACATCGGACGCTCGCACAGAGCCACATCGGACGCTACAGGACTAGCGTCTGATGTCTATGCAGAGAGCATCCAGAAAGCTCTCGCGGACATCGGACGCATCCGAAGAAGCCACATCGGACGTTGCCCACCGTTCGATGCTCCCCTGACAACAACCCTAGGACACGTCATCTGCATCGGACTCAGCAGCAGTGTTTTCCCAGCGTCCGTTGCCTGCGTCCGATGCTACTCAGTCAGCTCAGTTCACTTAGGGTATACCATCGGATGCTGCCCCCAGCGTCCGATGCTCATCAGACCAGCATCTGATGCTCTCAGAGAGCACAGAATCAATCTCCACTTCATCCCTTGTGCAGATGTGTTAACTCCACCAAGTTTCCACTACTTGTGTACATGAGTTAGCATTTATCAAGCACTTTTCCAAGGGATGTTAGCACACACTAGATTCTAAATGCATATGCAAAGTAAGATCATCTAGTGGCACTTTGATAACTGCATTTCATAAACGAGTTTCGCTCATCTTAATAGTACGGCTATCAATCCTAAATGTGATCACACGCTCTATAGTGTCTTGATCACCAAAACAAAATGGCCCTATGCATATACCTTTGCCTCTAGCCAATTTTGTTTTTCTCTTTCGTCTTTTCCAAGCATTGGAGCCTTTGATCACCATCATGTGAACAGGACCATCCATCTAGCTCCATCACTTGGTGTTGGACCAACCTATCTCATACACACTTAAACATAGGATTAGTCCAAATAGGTTTCATCAATTATCCAAAACCAAACTAGGGCTTTCAATCTCCTCCTTTTTTGGTAATTGATGACAACCTTTACAAAGATATGAAATAAGTTCAATTTTGAACTTGTGTTGCTTGTCCAAGCATTGTATCATCATAGAGAATTGGACAATCATCACAAATTCGAATTTGATAGTACTAGCTCCCCCTACATATGTGATTCATGAGTTTGGTACAATATATTCACATATGTATGGATAAACATGTTCGGAGAGTTACTACTATCAAATGATGCTAAGGTGTAAAAGATTGGACCTTTGAAGCGTGTTACAATCGGAGTTGCCATCATACACCATCCTTAGCACCTTTAGTAACTAGACATCCATCACAAACTCAAAAACCCCATGAGATCAATCATAAAAGAGAGGTTCTTGATTCCATTTGTAATTATTAAGGCAAATAAATGTCTAGATATAACCTATGCATGCTAGTACTTCAAATCATCATACACATTCTATGTCTAGCATACATCACTCAAGCATGTAAATTTGAATTTAAAGCTTGCAATGCACCATTTCATATGAATATGCACATTCAAATGCAACAAGTAGGTTCATGAGCTTGCTCCCCCTATTTGAATGCTCAAGTTTCTCAAGTTTTAATTGCTCCCCCCTTTGTCATACATCTCCCCCTTTGTCTATATCATCTTTGTAACAATCTCTCCCCCTTTGTCATTAAGTACCATAAAGGCACACCAATTTTAGTTGGAGAAAGTCAATCAATGGGGTGAATATGATCACATGATGGCTTAACCAAGTAACCAAACATAAAATATTTAACATGGTTTGCTCTAGAGTAAGCTTCTTCATGCATCATTCAATGGTTATCTTACTCACGTTGGTTAAACACTTGAATGCTTGTTTACAAGATTAAACACTAGGTTCACAAGCTCACAAACATGTCATATGCTACCACTAGATCATATCAAACATAGAAGCAATAGTGATACCATATATACATTAAATTCATTTGATTTTCATGAATGAGCCTTGTTGACGGTCCTTAAACACCTATTTTACCATCAACATTTGACCCTAAAATCCACCAAAAAGGCATGAAATGTAGTCAAATAGGTTTCAAATTAACCAAATTCCACATGTTCGTAGAATTTTATTTGAATGCAGGATCTGAACCAAATTTGGACATATGGACCCACTAGAGGCCAAGCCCACTCAGTAGGGCCCAAATGGGCCTAAGGGGGGTGGCGCCTGCCACCCCTAGGTGGCGCCCGCCACCTCTAAGTGGCGCCCGCCACTTGGGTTGGCCCAAGTTCCACCCCTGCCACGTCACCGATCCGTGTGACCTCCCCAAGGCCAAATCTTGGCCCTTGGTCACTAGGTCAGTGGCATCGGACGGCTCAGGATGAAGTGGCGTGGATCAAGGCTGAATGGCGGTTACTCATACATGCACCCGACCTCCAAACCGCTTTGGACAACCACCTGGAGATCGTAGGATCAAAGCCGGAGCATCCAACGACCAGGGGACTGGCGGCCGCCAGTAGGGGGTGGCGCCCGCCACCTGACCTAACCCTAGGTCGGCTGGCTGCCCCCTATAAGTACCCCCCTCACTCATTTGGGCTATAAATACCCCCCTGGAGGCACCTCTTCATAGACACCATCACACCATCCCACACCAAGAGAAGCAAAGCAAGTGAAGCAAGTGAGAGTTAGGTTAGAAGCTCAGAGAGCTTAGGCAAGTAGGTTAGCTAGTAGAGATAGTATAGCTCTAGTGCCCTCGCTACAGCGCGGCTCTTAGTTTAGCACAGCTTAGCCTAAGTCCTTGGCAGAATTAGCGTAGAGCTTGCTAAGAGAGAAGCGGGTGCGAGCAACTGGCATCGGAGGTCGGTCGATTTCTCGGCGTCTCTGGTCTGGTTTGCTCTCTTGTATCTCACGTACATTTATCTTTATCTCAGTATTACTTTAAGCATTACTTTCAGTATTACTTTCAGTATTACTTTATCAAGTACCTTGAGTGTGACCTAGCTATCCTACAGTTCAATTCACTTAGCCATAGTAGTTAATCTCTAGTGTGCTTAGTGATTGATCTTTGCCAATAGGTTGCTTAGTTAGTTTAGTGTTTATCTTATTAAGTCAAGTGTTTGCTCTGACGTCCGCAAGGGTGTCTCTACTCAAAGCTAGGGTAGAGATAGTTAGAATATAGTTAAGCGTGGTGCTTAGTTATAGACTTACCTTCAGATACGGCTGGACCCCCGGATAGCTGTGGTAGCAAGCAGGTGGTGACAGCCCTATGCGGCTTGAATTCCACCACGTAGTTGGCCCAATTTAACAGTAAGGCTCGTTGTGCTAGCGTTCAACCTAAGTAAGTGGTAAAGGCTAGTACGCCTCGATACTTGATAAGATAGGAATAAAACTATACTCAACTTTGTTGCTTTATTGACTTTTGTCTGCCTTGCTTCGTAACTGTCTTGCTTCATAGTTATCTTGCTTGCAGTTATCTAGGATTAGTTATTAGGAGTAGTTAGTTACCTTGGTTATCATTAGTTATCCTTAGTTATCCCGTTCTATCTATCTATCTAGTTATCCACCTTACCTTAGCCATCCATTTCATCCTTACCTATCCGCCCATATATTCTTTCTAGCCTTTCATCTTCCCTTCTCCCCTTTCCCTTTTCTCTTTTCTTCGACTCTCATCCCCTCCTTGACTCGACTCATACATCACCCTAGCCTTCCCTTGGGATCAAATAAATCGACACCTCGTACTCCCAGGCGAAGTGCTACTACGATAGTTCTGTGTGCTTGCAGAATCTCCTCCTGGTAGATTGCATTCTCTCTAGCTAGCTCCTACTAGTGTCGGGATTGACAAACCCGCTTGGCATTAGTAGATAGCTGCTTTAGCTCCACTCCTTTAGGTATAGGGACCGGTCTTGCTCCAAGCATTTCTGACGCCGTTGCCGGGGATAGACTCCATAGTCTACTCCTAGTAACAACGTTAGCAAGTGCCAACAAGCATTCCTGGGTCGTTACCGAGGATAGTTGCCTAGCACTATCTTTAGTGAAGCTAAGAACTACCAACAAGCATTTCTGGTGCCGTTGCCGGGGAAGGCAATCGATGTATCGGTTGAGTCCGTGTCGAATTTATCTTCGCTTAAGCTCCCGCTTATCGAATCCCATCTTACCCCATTCTTTATTTCCTTAACTCTTCTTATCTTTTTCCTTCATCTTCGTCAACTTCTTTCTTTCTTATCTCGTTCTATCTTCGCGATGGCCAACAAAGCCATTCGTGAATTTTGTGCTCCTTCTGCCGCTAATATAGCGACGGGACTAGACGTGATCGATGCCCACCTCAATTTTGAGTTGAAACCGGCTCTGATCACGATGGTCCAAGCCAGCCCATTCTGTGGCAAGGCTCATGAGGATGCCAATGCTCATCTCCAACAATTCTTGGAGATTTGCGGCACCTTCACCATTAAGGGGATAACCCAAGAAGCCATCCGTCTTCGTCTCTTTCCTTTCTCTTTGCTAGGAAAAGCGAAGCAATGGTTCTAAACCGATCGCAACGCTGTAGACACATGGGACAAGTGTTCCAATGCTTTTCTCGCCAAATTCTTTCCGATGGGCAAGACGAATGCTCTTCGCAACAAAATCTCCAGCTTTACGCAACAAGTCGAGGAATCTATTCCCGAGGCTTGGGAGAGGTTGCAAGAGTATGTCGCTACTTGTCCACACCATGGTATGGAGGACTGGCTATTGATCTAGAACCTCTACCATGGCCTAACCCCTCTCTCTAGAAGCCATTTGGATGCCGCCGCCGGCGGTGCATTCTTTTCTCTGAATGTTGCAGATGCTAAGGCTCTCATAGAGAAGATGGTGTCGAACCAAGGATGGAATGACGAGAGACTGCAGCCCCGTAAGCAAGGTATGCATTCCCTTAAGGAAGCCGACATGATCGTGGCCAAGATGGACCTGCTGGCAAAGAAGCTGGACAGCTGTGAGAAGATGAACCAACAAGAGAGTGTCCAATCTCTGGAATCCTACATGACTTGTGAAGTCTGTGGAGAAACCGGACATTCTGGGAGCCACTGCCCCGAGCTACATGAAGATTTGAACTTCATCAACAACAATAACAGTTTCCGTCAACAGAATCAAGGATGGAATCAGCCTGCAAACTCTCAAGGTAACAATTCATTCCCCCGCTCTAATTTTCATAATTCTGATAATTTCTCATTCCTGAAGAATTTAGTTTACTCACAAGGTAAAACTACTGATTTCTTGAAAGAGAGATTAATGGCGAATGATAAAATTCTTGAGAAAATAAATGCTAAATTGGAAGATTTCTCATCTGCTCTGAAAAATCAACTTAGCTTTAATAAGATGTTAGAAACCCAATTAGCTCAACTTGCTGCTATCATACCATCTTTTTAAACTAGCAAAATTCCTGCTAAACCTGACATGGAAACTGCAAATATGGTTGAAATAAAATATTTTAACTATTATGAAGATCAAATCATGACTGTTAAAAAGGGTGATCCTGGTAGTCCCATAATTAGATGCTCAATCTTTGGTGAAGTCTTTAAAAATGCCATGTGTGATTTAGGATCGAGTGTGAACATTCTATCTAAAGATTTTTATGAAAACTCATTCTTTCCACCCATGTCATCCACATCTGCCTATGTTGTGCTAGCTGATCAATTCACTTGCTATGTAGAAGGAATAGTTAATGATTTACCTGTTCATATTAGAGGCTCCTATGTTCCTGCTGATTTCATAATACTAGATATGGGAAATAGGAAAGATGTGCCTTTAACTTTGGGTAGACCTTTCTTGAATACTGTGAATGCCTGCATATATGTGGGGAGTGGTAAAATTCAAATGACATTAGGAGGGAGGAAGGAAATATTATCTTTCTCCCGAGGCCCCGCATATGCCGCTAACATGCAGGAAGCAAAACCCGTTCGTACCAAGAAGAGGCGCCCAAGAACAAGGTGGAGCAGAAAGAAAGAACCACCTCCTCCTGAGTTGTGTAATTCACATAACAAAGGAGAGGTGCCAAAAGAAGAAGAACCCGATGGAGTACTAAGAGAAGAAGTGCCCAAGGAAGAAGATCCACCCGGTAAGGATGAAACTCCATGGACCTAAGGTATGGTTTTACTTTTAATTTTTTCCCTTCAATTTTCCCTTTTTCAAATAAATAACATATGCCATGCATGTAACTAAAAAAATCAGTTACCATTAGTTATATGCATAGGTATATGTTAACTTAGCTAGAACAATAAAATATCATAATAGGATAGTTTCCCTTTTCACAACATTAGATAGTTTCCCTTTTAATAAAATGAGAACAAGAGCTCTGACCGAGAAAGATGAAGGCCCTTCACCAAGCAAGAAGCCAGCTTGGGGGAGACTCCCGCTCCAATAAGGTATGTCTCAAGCCTACACTTTACATTCAGTTCTTAAATTCTATATCTTTTGAATGTCATATGTTTGCCTAAGTATCCATTCCATGAATAATATTGATAAAATCTGCCTAAACAAGTTGAAACTTGAATAAGATTTGAAATATGTCATGCAAATGCTATTGTTATGGTTTGAATAACTGGTCTTATCTAAGTTGTAGCTTTTGTGGGTTGCACATGCTTTAACTGAAATCATGCTTAGTGAGTAAAGTTGGTAAGAAATGGAGTAATTCTTTAAACTTGCTAAAGTGAAACTAGGACCTAATCTGGAGGATTTCTTTTAAAAATTATGAAAACCTTGCTAAAAGTTCCTCTTAGATTTTATCCCATCCCACCACCAGCCAAATATTTGTTAGTCATTAGTCAAAACCACAAAGAGCTTTGTTTGTGTTGAGCTTTGTTAGACCTCATAGATCTTAGTAGAGAAGCTTATCATATCTTTTGAATCAAGATTCACGCACACCCACCATAAATTGCCTACTCTCCACTTTGGAAGTTTGCAACCACCAAATAAATTGCTTATTCTCTACACCGGAGATATGCAATACCCTGCCAAACATCCCATTGCTAGCCTTATGCTTATTCCTACACTGGGAATAAGCATCTCTCTCCCCTTCCCTTTTTCATTTCTGAAATCCTTTCCTATAGATAATCTGGGGAAATCTAGAGCTAAAAAAAAGAGAGAGAAAAATGAGCAAAGTAGCTCAAGAAAGGACTATGTCCTGAAAAAAAAAGTGAGCAAAGTAGCTCAAGAGAGGACTATGTCCTAAGAAAATGTTAGGACACATCTTTTGTCTACTCACTATGTATCCAAAAAAAAGAGAGAGAGAGAGAATTATCATTAGCTCTAGACCCCAGAAATTAACTAGGAAGGATTATGAAATATCTCTCTATACACTTCCACATAACCACACATGCACATCTTGATCAATTTTTATGATTTGCTGCTCCTTATGATCTGAGTGTCTAGCTTAGCAATAAACATCAGGCAATTTGCTCATGGTTCTTAGCCTTCCTATAACTCCACATATCATTCTTTAGAATATAGGAGAGGCTACATTTTGGCCTAAGTGAGGATTTAAACACCATTGAGTGATTGAGTGAATCTTGGAGGACTTAAGCAAGTTGTTATCTTTTGAAAACCTTAAAAAACCTCTAGACAGAATCCTAATTAAACCTAAGCAAGATAAAAGTTTCCTATCTACTGCTTTATTTCACTCTTGCATGTTTGAAGTGAAAAGCTATAAGCTCCACATTGCTATGATTAATGATATATGCTAAATTATTTCTCACTATACAATATGCACTTGCAGACATCTTAAGTTGCTATCCCTTTCATGCTCAGTGCTTAAACCGCATTGTTGCTCGAGGACGAGCAATAGGTTAGCTTGGGGGAGCTTGTTGACGGTCCTTAAACACCTGTTTTACCATCAATATTTGACCCTAAAATCCACCAAAAAGGCATGAAATGTAGTCAAATAGGTTTCAAACTAACCAAATTCCACATGTCCATAGAATTTTATTTGAATGCAGGATTTGAACCAAATTTGGACATATGGACCCACCAGAGGCCAAGCCCACTCAGCAGGGCCCAAATGGGCCTAAGGGGGGTGGCGCCCGCCACCTCTAAGTGGTGCCCGCCACTTGGGTTGGCCCAAGTTCCACCTCTGCCACGTCACCGATCCGTGTGACCTCCCCAAGGCCAAATCTTGGCCCTTGGTCACTAGGTCAGTGGCATCGGATGGCTCAGGATGAAGTGGCGTGGATCAAGGCTGAATGGCGGTTACTCAAACATGCACCCGACCTCCAAACCGCTTTGGACAACCACCTGGAGGACGTAGGATCAAAACCGGAGCATCCAACGGCCAGGGGACTGGCGGCCGCGAGTAGGGGGTGGCGCCCGCCACCTGACCTAACCCTAGGTCGGCTGGCTGCCCCATATAAGTACCCCCCTCACTCATTTGGGCTATAAATACCCCCCTGGAGGCACCTCTTCATAGACACCATCACACCATCCCAGACCAAGAGAAGCAAAGCAAGAGAAGCAAGTGAGAGTTAGGTTAGAAGCTCAGAGAGCCTAGGCAAGTAGGTTAGCTAGTAGAGAGAGTATAGCTCTAGTGCCCTCGCTACAGCGCGGCTCTTAGTTTAGCACAACTTAGCCTAAGTCCTTGGCAGAATTAGCGTAGAGCTTGCTAAGAGAGAAGCGGGTGCGAGCGACTGGCATCAGAGGTTGGTCGATTTCCCGGCGTCTCTGGTCTGGTTTGCTCTCTTGTATCTCAGGTACATTTATCTTTATCTCAGTATTACTTTAAGCATTACTTTCACTATTACTTTCAGTATTACTTTATCAAGTACCTTGAGTGTGACCTTGCTATCCTACAGTTCAATTCACTTAGCCATAGTAGTTAATCTCTAGTGTGCTTAGTGATTGATCTTTGCCAATAGGTTGCTTAGTTAGTTTAGTGTTTATCTTATTAAGTCAAGTGTTTGCTCTGACGTCCGCAAGGGTGTCTCTACTCAAAGCTAGGGTAGAGATAGTTAGAATATAGTTAAGCATGGTGCTTAGTTATAGACTTAGCTTCAGATACGGCTGGACCCCCGGATAGCTGTGGTAGCAAGCAGGTGGTGACAGCCCTGTGCGCCTTGAATTCCACCACGTAGTTGGCCCAGTTTAACAGTAAGGCTCGTTGTGCTAGCGTTCAACCTAAGTAAGTGGTAAAGGCTAGTACGCCTCGATACTTGATAAGATAGGAATAAAACTATACTCAACTTAGTTGCTTTATTGACTTTTGCCTGCCTTGCTTAGTAGTTATCTTGCTTGCAGTTATCTAGGATTAGTTATTAGGAGTAGTTAGTTATCTTGGTTATCATTAGTTATCCTTAGTTATCCCGTTCTATCTATCTATCTAGTTATCCACCTTACCTTAGCCATCCATTTCATCCTTACCTATCCACCCATATATTCTTTCTAGCCTTTCATCTTCCCTTCTCCCTTTTCCCTTTTCTCTTTTCTTCGACTCTCATCCCCTCCTTGACTCGACTCATACATCACCCTAGCCTTCCCTTGGGATCAAATAAATCGACACCTGGTACTCCCAGGCGAAGTGCTACTACGATAGTTCTGTGCGCTTGCAGAATCTCCTCCTGGTAGATTGCATTCTCTCTAGCTAGCTCCTACTAGTGTCGGGATTGACAACCCCGCTTGGCATTAGTAGATAGCTGCTTTAGCTCCACTCCTTTAGGTATAGTGATCGGTCTTGCTCCAAGCATTTCTGACACCGTTGCCGGGGATAGACTCCATAGTCTACTCCTAATAACAACGTTAGCAAGTGCCAACAAGCATTCCTGGGTCGTTACCGGGGATAGTTGCCTAGCACTATCTTTAGTGAAGCTAAGAACTACCCACATGCCTATATATCATGCATGGTGATGACTACATGTACTAAACATGTTCTTAGCAAGGATGAATGTCATGCCAAACAATTTTACCTTTGCTTTGTCGAAGGAGAGGCATGTCATATATAATGGGGTGCTTCAACTCATGTTGGAGAAATCAAGTATGTTCAATTCATTCCTCAACTTGCAAAATCTCTTCTCATCAAGTGGTTTGGTGAATATGTCAGCTAATTGATCATCGGTGCCCACATTTATAATTGAAATGTCACCCTTTTGTTGATGGTCTCTTATGAAGTGATGTCTAATGTCAATGTGCTTTGTTCTTGAATGTTGAACCAGATTGTTTGTTAGCTTCACCGCACTTTCGTTATCACATAGCAATGGCACTTTCTTGAATTTGATTCCAAAGTCATCCAAAGTTGCCTTCATCCAAAGTAATTGTGCACAACAACTCCTGGCGGATATGTATTCAACTTCGGCGGTTGAAAGTGCAACACTATTTTGTTTCTTTGACGACCATGAAACAAAGTGATCTTCCAAGTAGTTGACATGTGCGACTAGTGCTCTTTCTATCCACTTTGCAATCCGCATAGTCGAAGTCCGAATATCCAATCAACTCAAAGTTTGACCCCTTGGGATACCACAATCCAACATCTTGTGTATGCTTCAAATATTCTCTTTGTAGCCTTCAAGTGACTCTCTCTTGGTGAGGATTGGAATCTTGCACACATGCATACACTAAACATGACATCGGGTCTAGAAGCGGTCACATAGAGTAAGCTTCCAATCATAGACCTATACAACTTTTGATCAACCATGTTGCCATTAGCATCACTATCCAAGTGTCCATTAGTGACCATAGGAGTGCTAATTGCTTTTGCATCATCTGACCAAACTTCTTGAGCATGTCTTTGATGTACTTGCCCTGACTCACAAAATTACCATTCTTCAATTGCTTGACTTGAAGACTAAGGAAGTAACTAAGCTCTCCAATCATTGACATCTCAAACTCACTTGCCATCATTTCACCAAACTCTTCACAAAATTCTTGATTGGTTGAAACAAAGATAATGTCATCAACATATATTTGCAACACAAACAAGTCCTTGCTTAACTTCTTGGTGAAGAGAGTAGTGTCAACCTTGCCCATCTTGAACCCTTTAGAGAGTAGGAAATCCCTCAACCTCTCATACCAAGCTCTAGGTGCTTGCTTCAAAAACCATACAATGCCTTCTTGATCTTGTAAACATGGTTGGGCTTCTTGTCATCTTCAAAACTAGGTGGTTGTTCAACATATACTAATTCATTCATGTAGCCATTCAAGAATGCACTCTTCACGTCCATTTGATATAACTTGATGTCATGGGCACAAGCATAAGCTAATAAAATTCTAATTGCTTCCAATCTTGCAACCGGTGCATATGTTTCTCCAAAGTCAAGACCTTCAACTTGTGTGTAACCTTGTGCTACCAATCTTGCTTTGTTTCTCACCACTATGCCATCTTGATCTTGCTTGTTCCTAAAAACCCATTTGGTTCCAATCACATTGTAGTTCTTTAGTCTTTCAACTAGTTCCCATACTTGATTGCGGGTGAAGTTATTTAGCTCATCATGCATAGCATTGACCCAATCAACATCCATCAAAGCTTCTTCAATCTTGGTTGGCTCAAATGATGGTACAAATGAATAGTGTTCACAAAATGAAGCCAATCTAGATCTTGTTTGCACACCGCTTCTAATATCACCAACAATTTGATCAATTGGGTGATCTCTTGCAACATTGGTGGGTTGAAGTATTTGCACTTGATTTCCTTGTTGAGATGAACTAGCCACTTGTTGATCTTCATTAGCTCTTGATTGATCATGTGAACCACTAGCTTGCACATTTGAGGAGAACATTTGATCATCTTCATCATCAACCACTTGCCTTGGCCCAATGTTACCAATATCCATGTTCTTCATTGCATCATCCAATTGAGTACCTCTCACATCATCTAGATTTCCATGTTCATCTTGAGAACCTTGAGTTTCATCAAATTCCACATCATGTACTTCCTCAAGTATGCCACTAGCCAAGTTCCAAACTCTATAAGCTTTGCTTGTAGTTGAATAACCGAGTAGGAAGCCTTCATCACATTTCTTCTCAAATTTGCTCAACCGTGCACCCTTCTTCAAGATATAGCATTTGCAACCAAACACTCCAAAATATGCAATATTTGGCTTTCTTCCATTCAATAGCTCATATGGTGTCTTCTCTAACATTCCATGGCAATAAAGACGATTGCTACAATAGCATGTCGTGTTGATAGCTTCGGCCCAAAAAGAATGACTCACATTATATTCACTAAGCATAGATCTTGCCATATCAATCAATGTTATATTCTTCCTTTCAACAATGCCATTTGATTGGGGAGTATACTTGGGTGAGTATTGATGTCTAATTCCAAAGTCAACACACAAATCATCCACTCTAGTATTTTTGAACTCACTCCCGTTGTCACTTCTAACTCTCTTGATTGTTGTTTCAAACTCATTGTGACATTGTTGACACTGGTTATCTATCAAAATTAAAGGATAAATAAATATGAAAAGGGCATGATTTCAATCACCAACAAAGGTTTAGGGTTTTAATTGACAATATTCCAAGAGTTTTAGTGAATTGTGATTCTGCAGGGACTAAACCATGAAACCAGCGCTGATTGCTTCCCCTAGAAGGAAACCGACGGGAGATAACGCAACCGCCACGTCAGGAAGATTCTAGAAGATTCCAGGGGACACCAGAAGACACCAGGAGGTCGACCACCACGAGAGGCTGAAAGGTGGGACCGACCGGTCCCACCCTATGACTGGTCGGTCATCCACCGGGCCCGCTGGATTCCGTCTTCTGCAAGCTTCCTCCACCAACCTCTAGGACTCATCTCGGCCGTACCTTAAGTCGGTTTGATCTAACGGCCGCGGTTGATCCCTTAGGGCTATATAAGCAGCCCCAGACCCCCCTCTCCAGGCATCTCCATCTTCATTATTCATCTCCACATCAGAAACTAGGGTTTCAATTAGAAGTAGAGGTCCCTCTAGATGAATCTCTTCTAGTTCATCTAGAATTAAATCTAGTTCATCTAGTTGTAATCAGGAGCCAGCTATCAAGTAGAAGACTAGTTACCCCTCTAGTTTAGGTTTAGAACCTAGTCTTATATTAGAACTAGAAGAGAGAGAGAGAGGAAGAGATCAAGAAGGAGCTCCGGCCTGTCGGATCAACTTCTTCATCTTGTACCTGCGGATTCAAGTTCATCTTCAACTTGCTTCAGCGATTGTTTCGGTAATCAACGTCTATATTTAAGTTTGAGCTATTGATCTTATTATTCTTAAGGTTTGTGACTCTCTTTTGAGTACTTTAATTCTAGTCATTCTAGAGTTAGAGTTGTTGGATAGTGTAAGCGTGGTGCTTAGACTTGATAGCTCATAAATGCCTCCTATAACGCCGGTAGTAGTGGTTGTTCGCAAGGGTGACTCTTATAGCCTTGTTGATTCTTCTATAGTCCACTTACCCGTGTGTAGGCTCGGTAGGATTATACATTTGCATAAAAGACTCATACTCTGTTTGCGACCTTTTATGGCAACTTCCCCACTAAGAATAATATAAACATATCACTCTTAAATTGGAATTAGACAACCTTAGTGATCCCCTCTATGCTTCTAGATTCTCTGTCCTTGTTAGCTACTCAGGGGTTAGACTTGAGACTTAACACTATCCATTCCTTTGGGCTCGATATTAAAACTGGGTTACTCTGGTGAAGTGCTACATCGGTAGATGTTATCTGTGCGCTTGCGGATAAAGTAGAGTGTGCGTTAATTTATACCAACAAGCATTTCTGGCGCCGTTGCCGGGGAACGGTAGATCATCTTAAGTCTTAGTCTAACCTTGTAATCATACTTTTATCTTTTTCCTTTTTGTCCCAGTCTTTTCATTATTTTTGTTTTCATTCTTATGAATGTTGTTTTTGAATTCCACTCTTATCTATCACTACCCCATGAGCAAGCTATAACCAGTAGAATCCTTACACCCCATCATAATACCTGGTTATGAGCTATGCCTACCTTTCTGCTGCACTGTCCTTGTAATGAGCATAGAAATATAATTATGAAAATATTCCTTCGGGTATTTTGTCACTAACCTTTCTAGGTCTGGAGCAGAAAAGAATGAAGGAACAACAAACACAAGGTATGTCCAACCAATCATCATGCAACATTGAATTACATTCATCCAATCTTGATTTGTGCAAAATCCAAGCTTGGGGAATAGACTTTCTAAGAACATCTCTTGCCATGTTGCTATGTTGGTTGTCCCTACCTTTAAGATATGCTCATCATGCTCTTTCATCTGAGTAAATCTCTATAATGCCTTCATGTTACCTTTATTTGCTATAGTATATGTTTAGGTTTGAAGTACTTTCATACATCTCTTAAATGAAGCATGGTGCCTAGTTTAGGAGTGGGTGATCTTGCTTTCAAAGGCCTTTTAATTTAAGCATGCTTAGGTTAGAATGCCCTCTTAAATCAAATTAGACGTGGTGTCTAGGTTGGTTTCTGAGCCGACAGTATGCTATAGTGGATGTTGGATATTTTGTTGGACTAACCCCTACAGGGAAACTTTCAATATCAATTTGGGAAAGTCCGGAGATGAACTCACGCTGGAGATGAAGAGACACATGAACTTCAACAACTTTGCACAATGAAGACTCAGCTCATTCATCATGGATGAAAGAACTGTGAGTATCAAAGTTTATTTATTTTGTCTTCTACTGCAAGTTATCTTTTGTCTTGAATCATGTTAAAGTGCAGCCAACACATAATAGTCTATGCTAAAACAATCCTCAAAACATCTTTTTATTAGCATAGATGCAAAATACATAAGTTATGGATAACAACCCATGCTTAAAATTCTTGCAATCCTTCGGGTATATGTCCACTAACATTATGCAGGAGAGAAATTTTGCTCATCCATGGTTTGGTGTGAACATTGAAGATCCAAAACTCAAACCATAGACACACAAACCTACTCTCAGATCACAAAAGGTGCTAGCCTAGCTTTGAGTCTTGCTTGGGCGCTGATGACAAACAGGATGCAACTTACCTCGTATGAGACAACCTATGCCTGCAACCATCATTGCCCAAGACATCAAGACAAGAAGTGGGAAGTTATCCTCTTTTCTAATCAAGAGCTAGCTTGGGAGACAAGATGGTACCACTACAACAATAGCAAGATCTACAAGTCAAACACATGAACATGCTGTTGGGAGTCCATCTACATCACAAGCCAGCCTGGGAGAGACAATTCCGTTGTCTAGATGTGTTTGACAATCAAAGGGAGGAAGGAGAAACCAGCTTCAAGACATATTGATCTCATACCTATCACTTTGATCAGTACAAACCACTAGATGTTGTCCCAGTCGAGAAGAAGAATATGATCCACCACTCATTCTTGGAAGATTGTTCTTAAACACCATCAATGTTATCATCTTTATCGGACCTAGAGAAGTCAACTTTTGGATCTTTCGCTACACCTTCAACATCTACATCACTTATGAGCAGCCAAAGAGAACCAAGAGAAGACGTCGAAGGGAGAACCAACTGCCAAGAATTGAGGAGGGCATCATGAAGGATGAAGCCACTGCACCACATGAGTTAGAAGATGGAGAGATAATACCTGAGCTAGTAAATCAAGAAGAACAACCGATAAGATCTCCATCATCTAGACACTGTTGAGAGGAAAAGTCTCAGTTGTGACATTACAAGACAAAAGACTCTCATGGAGGCACTCGAGTAGCAGCTCTAAATTCAAGTCTCTTGCCAACCCAATGATTAAAGGAAAACAAGAAAGGTTGACAAGAGAAGAATACGGAACTGTCCCTACATCCTCATAGTACAAGAAAGAGAGAGGATCCTAGTCAGCATACTCGAGGAACAATGCGCCTTCACTGATAAATCGACATAAGAGAAGGAAGGTCGATACCTCTAAAGATGATTCCACTGTGATCTTCCTCCTCTCAAGCATACTGTAAGACAAACAAGAGAAGACAAGCCAGCTAGACAAGAGAAGCTTCCACAAGGTGGTTCGACACATCACTCTTCAATGACAAAGTAACATTTCAAGGTAAGTAACCATCACATTAAAAGCTTCTTCTTGATTCTAGTATGAACATAGATAAAGAACAAAACATGTTTAAGTTGCACCTCACTTGATCCAACCTAATCAACTCAACATGTTTAGTCCTTTGATCTTTGTTCCTACCTTTACCCTCTTGAATCTCACTGTCTTAACTACATGAGCTAAAATGTTATGCATCTAACCATTAGAAGATGATATATCTTAATCATGAAAAGATCGACACTTTATGCATAGATTATCCTTCTTTGGGTTAAGTAATTTGATCTGTTAAATATTTTAAGATGCTACTTTCATGCTCATCCTCTGATCCTATTACTCATGTTAAGATTGAATAGAACACATAAACAGCAAGTTTGTCTTGTGCAATGTGCCTAAGGTTAGAAAGGAATAAACAAAACTTCTGGTTCTGTTGGTGTTTTTCCACCAACAGAGCCCATGCATTTGATCTCTACCTTGTCTTTATGAGCAGGACACACTCTTGAGTAAACATGGCGAAGTTTGTCACTCCCAAATTCTATAGAGTGAAGGTCCTGGATCTACAGGAACATGCACACTGAGCAAGACGCTGCCAGCTTCCATAATTAACGCTTCACTTCAAACTGCTGGACGAACAAAGAACATGAGTGACACCATATCAAGAGGCATAAACAAGAAGGAATGATGGAAGACGTCGTAGTCAGAATTAGAGGTCATGAAGTCCCCACAGACTTCTTGATCCTCGACATGAGAAAACGATGATGTCCACCTCATCCTAGGAAGACCATTCCTCTACGCTACAAGTGCAATCATTTACAAGAGGAAATCCATTTTCACTTTCCTGGAGAAAAAGCACGATGCAACTTCATCAACTAAATGCCCAATGAAGCACCCAAGAAGAATAGAAGTGAAAGACGCCGCTCTCAAAGCCAAAGAAGACAAAGCTATCGAGAATAGAGAGGTCAACCACGAAGAAGAAGCTATCGACATTGTCCCAGAAAAGAAAGAACAAAAGAAACCTCAAGACACTGAACCACAAGAAGTGAAGACTCAGACCAAGAAAGTATGGAAGAAAATGTCTGCACCTAAGAGGTACAATCGATAACAACTTTCTAAACGTCTAACATACCTTGGGAGGTCTGAACCAAGGGAAGGTCCGGTTCGTCGGACCTAAATATCCGAACCTTCGCCAAAAGGTAAAAATCGGTAGTTATCCTCATATTTATTTTCCTGCATATTTCTCATATTTAATTCTTAGTTATTCATTGCATCATCATATTTAGTTCACAACACATTTTAATTTCTGCATTACATTAGAAAACAAAATAAAAATATTTCACTGCATCATAAAGACCCATGTGAATAATTCTATGGTGTGTAAAAACCCACATGAATGTTCACCGTGGTGGCATAAAAAATATATATAATAATAATACTAAAAATAAATATGCATACATTCATCCTGTTGCATTTTCTCTTGCATCATAAAAATATAAAAAAACATAAAAATATTGAGAAAGAGATCTTACTGAAATTCTGGACAACTAAGGCTTGAGTGGCCAACCGCTAATGCTTAATCTATTCCACAAGTTTTGTTGTCTATTTGAGTTTCGCAGGATTTGAAAGGCCAAGAAAAGCTGACGAGCAAGTGAATGCTCCATCCACTGTTGGAGCAATGTCTCAACAAACATCAACATCAACCAAAGCTCTAATAGAGGAAGGACATATCTACTGCCAGTCTGCTACATTACAAGATCGAACGACTACGTCAACATTCAGCTTGGGGGAAGGCACCCCCATGTATCCACGTAAGTATCTTTATCCTCTTTAGTTTTTCATTCTATAAACAAATTCAAAACACCAAAAATATGTGGGCACATGAAGGCTCACCATTAATTAAAAAACAGACAAAAATATGTGGGCACATGAAGGCTCACCATTAATTGAAAAAGAGACAAAAATATATGAGCACATGAAGGCTCAACACTATTAAGGGAAACAGCTTGGGGGAGACGCACCCCCATTATCTTCGCGATTCAGATATGTCTTTATTATTATTACTACTACTATTATTATTGGCTTTTATTTTATATCTTAAAGTATGTTAGATTAAATAAATAAAATAGTGTGTCTAGTTTGTTTTAATAAGTTGATGACTAAAGAAGAACCCTCTCTCTAATCTTTTGCATGGAAATGATGAATAGTTGCTCTATCTAATCTCTTTCAAGTACCAAGTCTTCAAAGCATGAGTTCTCCTAATTAATAATGATGCCTTAAAATAAAATTAAATGCATGGATGACAAATACTTAATCTAAGGTCTAGGTAATTGGGATATGACATGTGATGATCTGAGCTGCTATTATCTTGTTCTAAACAACACTAAAGTTCCGGAGATTTCTAAATATGAATATGACTAATAATTGCATTGAGTTAAATTAAGCTTTGTGACCCTGTGAGATGTTATCTTGCCATTGAATTGAGATCACTTACACATTGCATCCATCTTCCGCATAAATTCTCATAATTATGTGTTGCTACCCTCTTATAAGTTTGTTGGAAGCATGTGGCTATTAAAAAAAGAGAAAAGAAAAAAAAGGGAAAGATCCGAGGAAATAAAAAGGGACAAGTGTCTGAAACCTCAAAAAGATAGATCTCGAGGAAATAAAAAGGGACAAGTATCCGGAACCTCGAAAAAAAATGTCAGAAAAAAAATGGGCACGTGCCCGACAGTAGAATTAGCCTGATAGCCATATGTCTGTGATAAACAGAAGAGAGTGATATATTCGAAAGAGCATTCGACTCCATTTTTCCATACACATGCACTTCTTGATTCAATGGTTGGTTGACTTTCTCTTTGGATCCATTGTTTAATTTCACAACATATGTACTAAAGCTTTTGAAAATTAATTAAAACTCTGGGATAAAGGTGAAGTGAAAGAACTAGAGACATAGTGCTTGATTTGATCGTTCAATCTCTCAATTATTCAAGATCTAAGGTAAGAGTAATAAGCCCCATGAAGAATAATATGATATGTTTCGGAGGATTTTTGTTTAACGACAGGTATACTTGTTGGAAGTGAAGATATTGTAGCAACTCCTGATCCATTGTTAATTTTTGGTTTTGCTAAGGGACTAGCAAAGGGTAAGCTTGGGGGAATTATTGACACTGGTTATCTATCAAAATTAAAGGATAAGTAAATATGAAAAGGGCATGATTTCAATCACCAACAAAGGTTTAGGGTTTTAATTGACAATATTCCACGAGTTTTGGTGAATTGTGATTCTGTAGGGACTAAACCATGAAACCAGCGCTGATTGCTTCCCCTAGAAGGAAACCGATGGGAGATAACGCAACCGCCACATCAGGAAGATTCTAGAAGACTCCAGGGGACACCAGAAGACACCAGGAGGTCGACCACCACGAGAGGCTGAAAGGTGGGACCGACCGGTCCCACCCTATGACCGGTCGGTCATCCACCGGGCCCGCTGGATTCCGTCTTCTGCAAGCTTCCTCCACCAACCTCTAGGACTCATCTCGGCCGTACCTTAAGTCGGTTTGATCTAACGGCCGCGGTTGATCCCTCAGGGCTATATAAGCAGCCCCAGACCCCCCTCTCCAGGCATCTCCATCTTCATTATTCATCTCCACATTAGAAACTAGGGTTTCAATTAGAAGTAGAGGTCCCTCTAGATGAATCTCTTCTAGTTCATCTAGAATTAGATCTAGTTCATCTAGTTGTAATCAGGAGCCAGCTATCAAGTAGAAGACTAGTTACCCCTCTAGTTTAGGTTTAGAACCTAGTCTTATATTAGAACTAGAAGAGAGAGAGAGAGAGAGGAAGAGATCAAGAAGGAGCTCCGGCCTGTCGGATCAACTTCTTCATCTTGTACCTGCGGATTCAAGTTCATCTTCAACTTGCTTCAACGATTGTTTCGGTAATCAACGTCTATATTTAAGTTTGAGCTATTGATCTTATTATTCTTAAGGTTTGTGACTCTCTTTTGAGTACTTTAATTCTAGTCATTCTAGAGTTAGAGTTGTTGGATAGTGTAAGCATGGTGCTTAGACTTGATAGCTCATAAATGCATCGTATAACGCCGGTAGTAGTGGTTGTTCGCAAGGGTGACTCTTATAGCCTTGTTGATTCTTCTATAGTCCACTTACCCGTGTGTAGGCTCGGTAGGATTATACATTTGCATAAAAGACTCATACTCTGTTTGCGACCTTTTATGGCAACTTCCCCACTAAGAATAATATAAACATATCACTCTTAAATTGGAATTAGACAACCTTAGTGATCCCCTCTATGCTTCTAGATTCTCTGTCCTTGTTAGCTACTCAGGGGTTAGACTTGAGACTTAACACTATCCGTTCCTTTGGGCTCGATATTAAAACTGGGTTACTCTGGTGAAGTGCTACATCGGTAGATGTTCTCTGTGCGCTTGCGGATAAAGTAGAGTGTGCGTTAATTTATACCAACAGACATCTTTTGAAAACAGTTTTGAATAGATCAAATGTATCACTCTTGTCACTAAGAACGAACACCCATGTATATCTAGTGTAATCATCAACAATCACAAATCCATATTTGTTTCCACCGATGCTAGTGTATGTGGTTGATCCAAACAAATCCATGTGCAACAACTCAAATGCTTTACTAGTGCTCATCATGCTTTTCTTGGGATGGGTATTTCCAACTTGTTTTCCGGCTTGACATGAACTACATAGCTTATCCTTTTCAAAAGTGACATCCTTCAAGCCTCTAACTAGATCATGCTTTACTAGTTTGTTCAATTGTTTCATTCCAACATGACCAAGCCTTCTATGCCATAACCAACCCATGCTAAATTTAGTGAGCAAGCAAGTTGACAATTGTGTTTCACTAGCATTGAAATCAACCAAATATAGATTCTCATATCTAAATCCTTTGAATATCAAGTTGGAACCATCTACACTTATGATCTCTACATCATTTACTCCAGATATGTACTTGAAACCAAGATCACAAAGTTGTGCAACCGATAGCAAATTGAAGTTCAAACTCTCAACTAGCAACACATTGGATATGCTCATGTCATTGGATATTGCAATCTTACCAAGCCCTTTGACCTTGCCTTTGACATTGTCACCAAATGTGATTGAATCAAAACCATGATCACCACTTGAATTGATTGAATTGAACATTCTTGAATCCCGGTCATGTGTTGGGTGTACCCACTATCAAGCACCCAATGCCTAACTCCGGCTTTGTAATTGACCTACAAGAACAAATAAATTCTTTTTAGGTACCCAAACCTTTTTGGGTCCTCCAAGGTTAGTTACCAAACTCTTTGGTACCCAAATAGCTTTCTTCTTTGAGCTCACAATGGGTGTACCAATGAACTTAGCTTTCATGCCATTAACACCCTTGGAAAGCAAATAGCAAGAATCAAATTGAATGGAGGATACAAATGCATTCTTGTTCTTGCTTTTGCAATATTGCTCTACATGCCCGGATTGCTTGCATTTGTTGCAAAACCGACCATTGCTTTTCACAAAACTAGTTTTGTGAGTATAGCCCAATCCCTCTTTGTTGAGAGAGAAGCGTTGGCTACCCAAGCACTTAAGCAAGCGGGCCTCACCACCATAGGCTTTACCTAAGGCGTGAGTGAGCTCATTTACCTCCTTCTTCAATGTCTCATTCTCAACCATGAGTGAGGCATCACAAGTGAAGCCATCATCCATAGATGAAGTAGTAGCGGATGTGCTACATGAAGGATTAGTGGAGGCAATAACAATAGGCTTATAGAATGATTCATCAATAATATCACATGTTATGTGTATGTCATTTGTTTCTATTTTCTCCTCTACTTTCTCAATTTTAGCTTGATCAATTAGAGAGGAGTGAGCTTTCTTAAGCTTAGTGTGAGCATCATCAAGCTCCTCTTGGGCTTCCACTAGCCTCTCATGAGATGCATTTAGCTCATCAAAGGATTGCTCAAGAGCTTTTAGTCTCTTTTGCAATTCTTTGCACTCCTTTCTTTTCTTATCAACATGAACTCTAGCATCATCAAGCATATCAATTAATTCATCTCTAGTAGGTTCATCATCATCATCATCATCATCACTCTCATCATCATCGGATTGTACCTTTGTGGCCTTAGCCATGAAGCATGATGCAGTGTCAAAGATAGAGGGCTTGTCATTGGTAGCAATGCTTGCAAGAGCTTTCTTCTTGCTTGTCTTGCGGTCATCATCATCACTATCATCATCACTATCACTTGTGCATGCATCACTATCCCAAGTGACCATATATGATTGTCCTTTCTTCTTCTTGGTGAACTCCTTCTTCTCTTTCTTTTCCTTCTTCTTGCCCTTCTTGTTGGCATCATCATTTTCACTATTATATGGACATTAAGCAATAAGATTGTCCTTGCTACCGCACTTGAAGCACCTCCTTGGTTCATCCTTGTTCTTGTATGAGGTCTTCTTCCTCCTTGCCCGGTAGCCCTTCTTCTTCATGAATTTGCCAAATCTCTTGACAAATAGAGCCATCTCTTCATCCTCATCATCACAAGCGTTGGAGCAATCATCTTCACTTGATTCTTCTTTCTTAGCCTTTCCCTTGCTCTTGGATGATGTTGTGGCTTTGAATGCCACACACTTCTTCTTCTCATCTTTCTTTTCTTCTTCTTCATTTTCTTCTCTATATGTGTCATCGTTCATCACATCTCCAAGTACTTGGTTTGGTGTCCTCCTCACTAGCAATGTGACCAACATACCAAACCTCTTTGGGAGGCATCTCAAGAACTTATGTGAGAAGTCCTTGTCCTTCACTTCCTCTCCAAGTGCCTTGAGATCATTGACTAGCACTTGTAGCCTATTGAACATCTCGGGCACACTCTCATCTTCCTTCATCTTGAAACTAGCAAATTTCTCTTTGAGAATGTAAGCCTTTGCACCCTTCACTGCTTGACTGCCCTCATATGATTCTTCTAGCTTCTTCCAAGCTTCATTTGCCAATTCCATGCCTTTGATTTGCTCAAACACATTTGCATCAATTGCATCATGAATAGCACTAAGAGCAATATCATTCTTTTTCATCTTCTCTTCTTCGGCATTGGTGAGATGCTCCGCATCGGCAATTTCAATCTTTCCTTCTACCACACTCCAAATCTTTCTATTGATTGACTTGATGTGAGTAGTCATCTTTGCCTTCCAATAACTATAATTGGTGCCATCAAATTGGGGTGGCCTTTTTGTGTTGTTGATTTGAGCCATTTTCACACCGTAGGTTGTTAAGCCTCAAATTAATGGTGACCTTGCTTTGATACCACTTGGAAGGTCCTAAATGGCTAGAGGGGGTGAATAGCCTATAAAACATCTACAACAACACTTGAGCAAAGTTTGTTAGACAACTAAATGGCGAAGCGAGTTTTGCTCTAGCTCTACAAAAGTGCAAGCCACCTATCCACAATTCTAGTAAATTATGATCTCTATGGCATGCAAAGTCTATGTTGCTACTTTACAACTAAATGTGCAAAAGAGCAACAACAATTACAACTACACAAGATAAGTAGTTTTAACTAGCTACAAGAAGAGACAATTATCACTTGCAAGAATGTAGCAAAGGTAGATACAAGTGAGTGAGGCAAGTATACCGAGCTGGGCAAGAGATCAATAACGAGATACCAATGAACACCAAGGAGACAAGATGACACAATGATTTTTCCTCCGAGGTTAACTTGCTTCCCAGCAAGCTACGTCCTCGTTGTAGCGATACACCCACTTGGAGGTTCACGAGCTAATTGGCATCACACGCCAAACCCTCAATAGGGTGCCGCACAACCACACCACAAGATGGGGATCCACAAGCTATGAGCAATCCACTAAAGTTACCTTTCGTGATCTCCAACGGGGAAGGTACAAGAAACCCCTCACAAGTCACCGATCGGAGCCGGAAACAATCACCAACTTCCGCTCAATGATCCTCGCTGCTCCAAGCCATTTAGGTGTCGACAAACAACAAGAGTAACAAGAGAAATCCGCAGCAAAACACGAACACCAAGTGCCTCTAGACGAACACACTCATGCAATGCACTTGGCTCTACCAATCTCTCTCAATGTGATAAACAATCAATCAAATGGAGTAAGAGATGTTTGGCTAGGCTCACAATAGAGTTTAGGCAGCCAAGAGAGTGAGCACAAGCTGGCCACAAACCTTATATAGAGCCCCCACAAAAGAGAGGGCCAAAACCCCCATTCACTCAGAATCTGCGGGGCCATCAGACGCTCCAATGAATTTACATCGAACGCACGGCTAGCGTCTGATGCCTAGATGAACGCCATGCGTCCCCTTCCATTCAACTGCATCCGCTAGATCCCAATGGCTAGATTCAAACGCGCGCTGTTAATGTCGCATCAGACGCTGCAACGGACGCACAGGTCCAGCGTCCGATGACCTTTCAGAGATAACAACGGCTAGTTGCACCAACATCGGATGCTCGCACAGAGCCACATCAGACGCTACAGGACCAGCGTCTGATGTCTATGCAGAGAGCATCCAGAAAGCTCCCGCGGACATTGGACGCGTTCGAAGAAGCCACATCGGACGCTGCCCAGCGTCTAATGCTCCCCTGACAACAACCCTAGGACACGTCATCTGCATTGGACTTAGCAACAGTGTTTTCCCAGCGTCTGTTGCCTGCGTCCGATGCTACTCAGTCAGCTCAGTTCACTTAGGGTATACCATCGGACGCTACCCCCAGCGTTCGATGCTCATCAGACCAGCGTCTGATGCTCTTAGAGAGCACAGAATTAATCTCCACTTCATCCCTTGTGCAAATGTGTTAACTCCACCAAGTTTCCACTACTTGTGTACGTGAGTTAGCATTTATCAAGCACTTTTCCAAGGGATGTTAGCACACACTAGATTCTAAATGCATATGCAAAGTAAGATCATCTAGTGGCACTTTGATAACCGCATTTCACAAACTAGTTTCGCTCCTCTTAATAGTACAACTATCAATCCTAAATGTGATCACACTCTCTATAGTGTCTTGATTGTTGGCATTTCTTAGCATCGCTACCAAAAGTAGGTTAGACTCTACCCCGGTACTAATGCCAAGAAATGTGGGTAGACATCTCATAGCATCACTCTAACGCTAGGCTGTCACCACTAGCAGAAACACTAGAGACGTGAAAGTATTTATAGCATGACACTTTGATAAGATATGAAATAAAGGTTATCCGCAAGCGCACAGATAAAATACACCCGTTGTAGCATTTCACCCAGGAATGTTCTAGGTATCATTATTTATAATTCTACCATCGAGAGCTTAATAGGGTTAAGAATAAGAATGATATGGCTTTAGAATTGCAAACATATATAATTAGACATGAATCTAATCACTCATCTAATACAGGGGTAAGGAAAAAGGATAATGATAATGATATTGATAATGATAATCAAGGTAAATAACAGAGACTAGCAGGGAATTCATAATTAGCGAGAGAGACTCATATGATCAAGCAGAATTGAGAACTAATCGATACGTTAAGAGATTAGACTCCTAAGTTATATTACTTCTATTAAGTCTAAGTTAGTCCTAGCATATGATATCATATAAAGCATAATTAATCATCCACCCATACATAAGGAACATTACGAAAGAAGTTCATATCCAGAGTAATTCCTTCAGTGTAACCAGGTTCAACTTGTCCTAAACTCGGGGAGTGGACTACAAAGGACTCAACAAGGCTATAAAAGTCACCCTCACGATCTACCACTTGCTGGCTCGGAGAATAGGGTGCATTCATAGGTAAACATAATCTAAGCAGCATGCCTACATTATATTGACCACTTAATCCAATCCGGAATCGAACTAAGCGCTTTACGAACATATGTATGAATTTACTATCAATTAGAACTATATCAAGCATATAACTAGAATAAATGAAGAACATAATAAAGAGAAACATAATGATAATTGAAATAGCACAAAGTCGAATACAAGAATTACCAGAACTCTTGATGACGATCCGGAATCCTGAGTCGCGCTCAACTCTACTTGTTTCTACCTAATTCTAATTCTAATCTCGATGTAGAGCTCTAATCTAATCTCTAGTCTCTGAATCACTAACTATGTCTCTCTATTTGCCTGATGAAGATAGATTTGATCAATATCTAAGGATTGCTTCAAGGAGGGGGTTTGGGGCTGCTTATATAGCCCGGTGGGATGAATCGTGACCTTCGGATCAAATCGACCTTGATCAAGGGCTTAGATGCGTCGAGGAGGTCGATTAGGTCATGCTCCGCAAAGATGGGCCGAGGGGGGTCCTGGCCTAGGCCGGTCGGACTGGGGGTGGGGCCGGCCGGCCCCACCTGGCAGCCCCCAGGTGGTGGCTTCGTCGTGACGTCTCCTGGAACCTTCCTTGTTGCCTTAATGCGCCTTTCCATCCGGTTGCACGATTTGTCTTGTTGGAGAAGGATTCAATCTATTTCCATCTTCTGTAAAACTCCCTAGAAAATAGTAATTCACCAATGCTATTGAATCTATCAGTTTAGTCCCCGTATTATGTTGCTTGGTGATCACTCCAGGTTGTTCTAGAAGCTTCCATGTCGTAGCCAATAGGGACTCTCTCGTCGGGACTCCAAATGTAGTAAAACATATGTCTATTTCGATTGTCTCGACGAGCTCATCGCAATGGTATGATCCAATTCATCACTTGAGATACTTTTATGTAGTGAAATGTTGATGTTCCTGCAAAACAAGTGAGAACTACACAACTCGTGGAACTTGTTAGAATCAAACCCTACAACTATGCATTGTCACATGTTTACCATTGTTTTATGCACTAGTTGATGGTATAATGTTGACTGTAAGGACCGTCAACAAGCTCCCCCAAGCTTAACCTTTGCTAGTCCCTTAGCAAATAATTATGATAGATCATGAAAAATAACTTAAGCCTCCCTTGTGTTAAACAAAAAAATTCTCATCCGGTTTGAAATAAAATTGTCTCATTTTCACATTTGTCTTTATTACTTTTAACCATGGGGCGTGTAGCTTACCTTAGCCTCAAGCAAATGTAAGACAGGATAAGTAATTCAAGCACTATATCTCAAGTTCTTCTACTTCACCTTCATTCCGGAGTTTTTAGAGTTTTTCAAATGTTGAACATATATTGCCAAATTAAACAATGGATCCATAGAGAAAGCAATCATACTTATTGAATCAAGAGGTGCATGTGTGTGGAAAAATGGAGTCGGATGCTCTTGAAAATATCACTTCCTTCTGTTTGATGTAGTCATGTGGCTATCAGACTAATTCTACTGCCGGGCACGTGCCCATTTTTTTCAATAGCGAGGTTCCGGACACTTGTCCCTTTTGATTTCCTCAGGATCTTTCTTTTTGAGGTTTCGGACACTTGTCCCTTTTTATTTCCTCAGATATTTTATTTTTATATATTTTTTTATTTTTATATATACATTTTTATTTTATTTTATTTTTTTTGCATAGCCACATGCTTCCAACAAACTTTTGAAGGGATAATAAAAACTTTGAGCATTTATGCGGAACATGGAAAATGTGTAAGTGAACTTGATTCAAAAAAGCATAATAACTTCTCATAGGGTCAACAAAGCTTAACTTAACTCAATGTTTTAATGATCATGTTTAATTAAGAAATTCTCCAAATTTAAGTGTCATTTTAGAACAAGATATATACTAACTCAGCTTAACATCATATCCATCAATCACTTAGACTAGGATTCAAGTTTAAGCATTTGGGCTACCCACAAGTTTTAAGTTTTTGATGTTTATATCCCGGAAGAATCAAAGGTTAACACTAGGCATATAGAAAGAGGTTCTAATATTTTTTGGATTTTTCTTTTTAAGTTTCAGGGTCCATTAATCAGAGATAAATTAAAGCTCACTATTTATTTATTCTAATTTAATAAAGCAAACTAAATAGATATTTATATATAAAGATAACTATAAGGATAACTCGTCAGATAAGGACTTACCTAATATTGGGGCTCCTCCGCGTTGGTGCAAAACCATGGGGCTCCTTCCCCAAGCTGGAGATCACTATGGCGGCGGCGGTCGATAGTGATGGTACTGGGGCATGGACCAGAAGGCATCCCAGTACTGATTTGTTTGATCTTGATTTTGTCGAATGTTCTCGACCGCGTTCACTCTGGCATTCCATTGTTGCTGCTCCATCAGCATCCGGTTGATGTTGGCTTGGTCTTCTGATATTCTTGTTAACCAGGTACTAATGTTTTGACGAGCCATTTGATCATCATGATACCCTACACTCGAGACCGAGGTCTAGGTGGTTCATGTTGAGTAGATGGTCCTAGTTGGTCTACTGAGCGTCTTCCTTGGTACTGATCGTAGCGGGATCTCCTCCACCACTTCGTACTGTCGGCTTGCCAAGAATCTTCTGAATGGATGGACGGTGATGGAGCCCATGGAGAGTATGGTTCTTGATATTGTGGCGGGTGTCTTGTTTGAACTCCATCATCGTATGTTGTGTGTGTTGGTCCCTCGGGGATCGGGTCAGCTCCATAATAGTATGTTGGTGGTGCATTCGCGAACCTTGCCTATGTGCTTCTCTGTGTAGTGGTGATTGGCTGCAGACCTACAAGAAAGTTTCTCGTGGTATAGACACTGAGTTCCGGGTTAGGAAGCAGAATCTCAGTGCTCATACCTCGGTACATCATATGAATAATATTGTTGTTTTTCTTGAGGATCTGGGCTTGTCTAAAAAAGTCGAAGGTCATAACAGTACGACCTTCGGTAATGTTTTGCACAAGACAAGATTGGGTCAAACCCAATTTGGTAGCCAAACGGTATACAAGAGAAGAACATTCTATATCCCATTTGGTCGGGCCAAAAACTTTCATCCACTGGTTGATCATGTGAATAACAGGAGACACTCTTCATTTTTTCACAACAACAAAAGAAGTCTCAACTCATCTTCCCTCACTGTTTGAGTTTCTGGTCTAGGGAAGATGGTTGAAGAAATAAAATGATGAATAAATCGAAGAGTGGGTAACTGGATATCATTGTTTTTGGGTTTTGAACAAATATCTAATTTGTAATCTCTTTCCAAAACTGCTCTTTGTTAAAATCAGGCAAAGCATTTGAAAGATCAAGAGCGCAGTTGGAATCAAAACCCAAATGGTCACTAAGTTCCCTCCAAGTGAGTGTATTTTTTTGTTAAACATGCGGAAACTTATGCCAGTAGCTAAAGAAACCAAAGTGCAGAGGAATTCGATGGTAAGGAGTTTCACTCCTATCTCATCGACAGGCACAAAACCCATCCAACCCAACATAGTGAAAATACTGAGAAATTCGATATCCATACCTGTATCTTGTAGAAGTCGTGGGTCGTAGATCGGTGTTGGCCTGAAGATCCTATTCTTTATGTTTCTAAATCTTGCCTTCTCTTCACTCCCTTGTAGCTTAAGATCCTTTTCCTCCATTAATACATTCATACCTTCGAAGGTGGAACGGAACGAGGATGCTAGAGAGGGTGCCAGCGAATCAACGTCCATGTCAGAGTTTGCTCTTGAGCTACTCCTCGTGAGGCGTCCAAGCCCGATCTTTCCGAAGAAGGTCTTCTTGCTCATCCTATTGAACAGAGAAAAACAAACAACCAAACAAGAATAGACTATGGAACGGGTTAGAAAATATAGACAGTCAGTGATTAGCCATTCTCAAGTCAGTCGTTCGGAGGTTAGTTTATCAAGAGAGTGTTTATGATTGAATTGGAAGCACTTCTTCTCTTTAAAACTTGATCTCTACTCAAATTTAAAACTAATCACACTCCAACTTTCTCTTCTCTACCAAAATCTTCCTTCTCTCTTGGATTCTCACACTAGATTGAAGGTTTGAACTAGCAAACAGATTTCAAAACAAATTCTGCTTGAAAGGAGAGGATTGAGAGGTTTGTGTGTGAGTGTGGAGAGCTCCGAGAGGTGGCGTTTTATAGCTGAAGCCAGGGTAGGCCGGCCGGCCTGGTGGTGGGGCGGCCGGCCCCCCTCTAGGGCCCACCTGGTGTCCTTCCCTCCACTCAAACATTGCTTCGCTTCTAAGCAAAAATTTTCGTTCATACAAAGTTCAAAGTGTTCTGATGCTTGGTTGAGTGGTTAGGAAGCAAAGTAGTAGTGATTCCAAAAGATGGGTCCCAAGAAAGTGGGTGTCGGTGTTTGTTAACCGGCAACTCGTCTTGGGGATTCCCAGACGATTTGTTCGGTGGGGATCGACGTTCGTAGAACTCGGCGAGTACACAGGGACAACAATTTATACTAGTTCAGGCCGCTTAATAGCGTAATACCTTACGTCCAGTGGCAGCGTGTGCCTTGTGTTATGATCTCAGATTCAATGATAGGGGTTGGCGCCCGCTTCCCCTTATATAATCGGGTGAAGCTTAACACTAACCGAGTCCTAGTCGGTAACAACAGAGGAGTCATATTCTAATTACAAGACTTCCTTTAGAACTCGACTAAGTTACAATTAGAGTCCTAATCTATATCCACTTTGTAACATATCTTCGGATCTTCTCACGACGTCCAGAGTTGGTCCGAGTAATCATCTTCTGATGATGTCTCTGACATTCTGGTCCGTCAAGCCCCCGAGCTCATCAATATTTCTCTAAAACGTCATCTTCTGGTTTCCTTCGGGAATCTCCGAGTAATGTCCTGAGAAATTTTGAAGTGTTGTGTAGATGAAAGAACTCCATGGTGTGCACTTTTCTAGAAAAGTGCACTCATAGGGTGTAGCCCCCGAGCCTCTTGTTATTTTTAATAACTCTGAGGATCTTTGAACCCTTTCCGAGTATTCCTTGGTTAAGAAAAAATGTTTCCTTTATGATATATACCCTGCAGCCCCCGAGCCTTAGTTCCGGGTACTCAAGTAGTCGGTACTTGGGATCTTCGATATATCATCCCGGTAATGAATCACGGTTGCAAGAGGATAAAACATGACACTGATCTATTGTTTAATCCATCCGAGTAATAAATATTTGGCTTCAGGTGGGTAATGTTTTCATCAAACATCCCGTTTCACCCCCCACTGAATAAAAACTATCGCAAGGACAACAATAATTGACTAGTGACTGTGTCACCTGTCCATATTGATGATTCTTGTCGTTTTTGTGCAACTGCAACACTTTTTTCCGTTTGCTCTTGAAGTATACACGTGAAGTGAACCCATCACTGGTGCAAAACTTCACATGTATAACAGTGCGCACAAAGGTGTATTTATTGATCTCTGCCTGCTTGTATCTGTAAACTATGTCCATAGACCAGAAGCAGTCGCCTATAAATACCCTGCCTAGGAAGCAAGGAAGCCACACCTTCCTGAGTATATGACTTCTCTTACTCCCATGAGTGTTATAGTATCTATAGTAGAAATGTCCGAGCCCCGGGTATCTTCCTTATGTAGGATAGTTGATGTGCCCAGAAGAACTCTTGTGAAGGGATCATCCGTCAGGGGGTTTCCAAGTGGTTGCGAGCAGAGGGATACAGAGGTGCGCCTAGAAGAACTCTTGTGACTCCTGCATTGCGGGCAACCTCGGGGTCACAGGTTGTCAAAAGGCATTTAGGGTTAAGGCTGACTATCAAGTTCCTTGTGTACTGGGGTAGAGCCTTAAACCCACCTTGGGATGCACTGAAAAGATAGTGTCTACCCAAGGTTCTGTGTCTGCTTTACTGCGTCTCACTAAACCCAGGCCTTGGTGCGCTGCGCATCAGGACTTTGTACTTGATTACGCTAGAGTAGAGTTTTACATCCTAACTGTGCTTGTACTGGAAGTTGTTGTATCTTAAGATGTAACCGTATATCTTTGTTGTAATTCCGAGTAATAATTAACAAGATACGGGTACTTGGGATATTTTCTGAGTCCAGTGTCTTTGATTCCGAGTACTAAATGTATCTTGTGAAAGAATGGATTGTCTGTTTTGTGAGTTGTCTGTTCGTTAATACTGACGCCGTCTGAAAATCCCCCAGCCGTTAAGGTTTTGGACAGTTCCATAACGCCATTCGAGAAACATGAACGGTTGCCAAAACAGATCTATATTAAGCCACCATTGGGCTCATAATTTCTTCACTCTTCCATCCAGCCCTAGCCTTCATAGCGAGGAATCCCATAGCCAATCCAGTAGTTGATGCGTAGAAAAACCCTTGTCAACAACATGGGTCCCAAGAAGCAATCGCAGCTGGAAGAAGAAGAAGACACCCGGCGGAAAGCCATGCCACCCATGCCCTCCTACAGATGTCCTCGCCTGGAAAGCGCCGGACACCATGGAATCGGAGTTGGCCTTCTTGGCGCAGCAGGGGTTGCTCCGGTCACAGCCGATGGACGGGTGGAGGGTGCCCATTGATCATCACGCTTCAGCCCCCAACACAACGGAGATCGTGATGTTCAAGTACTTCGTTGAGCGCGGGCTAGGGCTTCCAGCGTCTGATTTCTTGAGGGGATTGTTGCATTACTATGGTTTGACCCTCAATCATATTACTCCAAATGCATGTTTCCATATTGCAATCTTCTCCCATCTTTGTGAGGCTTTTCTGGGGATTTGCCCCTCTTTTACTCTCTTTCGCTATTTCTTCTAGGTAAAATGTCAGCCCAGTGACGCGAGTGTAGAAGTGGTCGGTGGAGCTAGTATCCAACTTAGGATAGAAGTAGCTTCTCAATATATTTCTGTAGTGTTGTCGAAATCCGTCCTGGAATGGGCTAGCGGATGGTTTTATATAGCCAACCGTCGCCGGCCCTTCGTCGTCATGATGGGTGGCCACCCCAGAAGACCCGAGAGTGGAAAGACAAGATTTCGTCTGAAGAGGTAGAGGTCATCCAATCATTGATCGATATGATAGCGGCTTTGAAGCTGAGTGGTCTGACTGGGTATACCATCGTCCAAGACTTCATCGCGCGCCGAGTCCATCCGCTGCAACAACGAGCCAATTTTGGCTTCGAATATCTTGGCGTGAAGGACCCGAGCCGGCATTCTGCTGAGCAGTTGTCTAATCAGGAGATTTTGAGGAGGATGAACCAGCTATTGAAGAGTTGTGAACATCTGGTTCCAATGATGATGACTTTCTCCGCCATCAACCCCCCTCTAGAGGTAAGATTTTGTAATATCCATCATTTGGTTTCTTAATAGATATCACCTCTGACTGAACATTATCTTCTTCCTCTTTTTAATAGACTCAAGGGTGGAATAATAATGACTGTCCACCCCTGCCCCCGGGGATTGAAGAACGCGTAGGCATCGCTCTTGAAGGTCCTATCCGCAGAGAGGATCTTCATAATGAGTCAAGCTCTCTGGTGATCTTGACTGGTTAGACTCAGATTCAACTGACTCTGATGTCCTACTCCTAGATCCCAAAGTCAAGAGTAGCCGGAAGCGGTCTCTAAGTCCATTCCAGGAAGCCGAAGATCCAGTTCCAAAGAAGGCTCGCACTAGTAATCGTCGTGCTTGTCGAAAAATTCTTTTATCAACAGAGTTGGCTGAGAAGCACTGTAATCCGGGTGTTCCTGGTAAGGGAAAACCCGAGTACATTCTGTCTATTGTTGGGTTTAATAAACCCCTGTCTTATATCATTGTTTGATACAGACACGGAGATGGCTCAAGGGACTTCGGGGTGATGCTGTTCCTGAGGATGCTCCGTTACCAAACCCGCAGCCAAAGAAACCGATCTTGAAGCTTCCGCGCGCGTTGAAACTAGCCAAGTGAGTCGTATTACTCTTCATTAGGATGCTTGCATGTTTCTGGTATTTTGTAAACACTCATCCGTTGCAGGAAGGTAAAGCTGATCGATGCATCTTCAAGAGGTGTGATTGAAACTCGGGCGGTGGAGGAGTCGGAGACGCGGGAAGAAAGTGAATCAATCGTCCCTCCTATCAGCAGCCAGGTGAATACCCTGCCAGACTCCTCCCCATCTGGCACCCAAGTCAACATAGCTCATGAAGTGGATTCGCCTCCCTTGCCTCAGGTTGGTGTTCCTTATTCAATCTTTCTCTCTCTGCTCAATTGGAGTTTGACCGAGTGATGAACGAGTGGTTTTTTCGCACCCGACAGCCTGATGAACCCACTCTAGAGATGGTCCGAGCTGAGATCAGTGCTGGAGGGGAATTGAAACTTCAGTTCCTTCGCAGAAGGAGTACGATGGTGTCCCCGAGTCCTCTCGCCAGGGTTCGAAACTTGAAGTTGTGGGATACAACCCGGATCTCGTCCGGCTGAAGGAGCTGAGTGAGCAGGTGATGGCGCCTGTCGTGGTGCTGCTCGAGAATTTGTTGAGGTAACTCTTTTGAAATTCTCTTTGTATTTTGTTATCACATCCGAGTACTTAGGTGCTATTTGCTATTTCTGCGCAGAGCTTTGATGTAAAGGTGACCGAGCAGATCACTCGGATCTGCCAAGAGCTTTCTCTTGAGAATCAACAGCTCAAGGATTACATTGCTCAGGATTAGATTAGCCAGAAGGTAGTCACCCAAATGCTCCATAACCGCATCAACAAGCTTTAGAACAATCTCAAGGTTGTTGTTGATGAGTGTGATGCGGCCAATAACCGGAAATTGAGCTACTCGCCAAGCATGCTACCTCAGAGCAGAAGCTTAAGGAGGTCGTGAAAACTTCCAAAAAGCAACTTTCTAGTAAGTTGGAAGTACTTTCCTGAATCCTTATTGCTCGTAAATTTGTGATATTCACCTGGATGATATCTTTTGTTCCTCAGAATCCATAAGTTGGCCACCGGATGGCAAAATGCTTTCAACCGGAAGGAGGCGGAATTTGAGGAGGTATTTGCTAATCACAGAGTACTCTTCAAGAAGCCAAACTGATTCGTGAGGGTGCTGACCGAGACCTGTTGCAGGCTTTAAAGTCGACAAAGGAGTCGCGGGAGGCTCTGGAAGCGGTTCGGACGCAGCTGAAGGACTCCCAAGAGTCTTTGAAGACTTCTCACGATTCTTTGAAGGCGTTAGAGCAGGCTGTGGAGCCTGTCCTAGACTTGATTCCACGCCCCAAAGGTGCTGACGAATCCTTGATTGATCGAGCTAAGGCTGCGCCTGGGCGGCTTACTCAATACATCAAGGATATGGCGACTTTGGTGGTGTGTGGTCTTCTGGCGACATTGCGACTACATATGCCGTCTTTTGACTTATCATCCATCATGACACTTCCTGACGGCAAGAGCGATGAAGATCATGCAGCCATGCAGGAAGAAGTCAAGCCCGTTGCGGAAGAGTACTCCCAGATATTAGATCTTGTAGAGTAGTATGTTTTCCTTGGTCCTTGACCAGAATTTGTATCTCCTGTAAACAAATATTATTATGGTTAAAGAGTCAAAGTATAATTTACTTTTGAGTCTTGTTAATTTCGTATGTTGTCGACTCATCATTGCAAGGAGTGTCTTGTCAATGGGTCGTTTTGTTTGTAGTGGATGTATGACCAGGCGTCATACTAGACGGGTCTATCCGAGTTCTCTCTAGCACTTTGAGGTTGGGTCGTGTGACTTCGTTTCTCTTATAGTCTTAAGTGACCTATTACAGAATTTAGTCTGCCCGAGTACTACTCTTAGTACCCTGTTCCAAGGGATAAATTTGATCAAGCGCCTCTTGAGGAACCCCTGTCGGGCGAATCATACCCTCTTGGTAGTCGCAGCTTGAGTGCGAAGTCGGATTATCCTTCATCCGAGTAATAGGCAACAGGGTGAGGACCGCTCCCCTTGTTGTATCTTATAGGAACCGATATCTTTTCTATAAGATACCGTATTCACTATAGGTTTGTAGCCGGGTTTTAAGCCGTACTAGCAGATGAGTTGTATTGAGCTCGTAGCCCGTAACTCAAGTATGGTTGCTCCTAAACCAAGAAGGGTCCATCCGAGTAATATTATATATTAGTCGGTGGGATGTAATAGTTAGAGCTTTCTGTGTGCTCTTAGGGATTTTATCCGACTAAATAGTCGTGATAAATGTGATTGCTTGAAAAAGGAAAAACTCGTAAAGTTCTTGTTTCTGATGAAATCCAAACTTTATTAATATCCAAGAAATAGATACATTTGCCCAGAGTCGAAACTGTAGCATAGTCCTTAGGTATGGAATTTCTTCAGGTGCTCAATATTCCATGAATTTGGCAATGGAGAACCATCCTTAGTGACTAGCTCAAATGACCCGGGTCTTGTTACTTTAGATACTATGTAGGGTCCTTCCCATGGACGCATAAGCTTGTGGCGTCCTGTGGTGTTCTGAATCTTCTTCAGGACCATGTCGCCTACTTGGAAAGTGCGGTGATGGACGTTCTTGTCATAGTAGCTCCTCATCCCTTGGAGGTATCTTGCTGATTGAAGAAGCGCGTTTATTCGGGCCTCTTCGAGGCTGTCGACTTCTAATCTCCTTGTATCATCAGCCTCTCCTTCACTATATTGTCTGTTCGTGGAGAATTCCAAATTAAGTCTGCCGGGAGGATTGCTTCTGTGTCCTAGACCAGGAAGAACGGAGTCTGTCCTGTTGCTCTGCTTTGTTGTGTCCTTAGCCCCTAGACTACTTTAGGTAATTCATCTACCCACTTGCCGCCGTGGTCCCTTAGAAGATCAAATAATCTTGGTTTTAGGCCAGCTAGGATGAGGGCGTTTGCTCTTTTGACTTGGCCATTTGACTGTGGATGAGCCACCGACGCGTAGTCTATCTTTATTCCGCAGTCGCTGGCCCATGTCTTGAACTCAACTGTCGTGAAGGGAGAACCAAGGTCGGTGATAATTCTGTGAGGCATCCCAAAGCGGTGGAAGATGCTCTGCATGAATTGCACTGATTTTGATGCATTGAATTTGACCAAGGGCACGTACTCAATCCATTTGGTGAATTTGTCGATTGCCACGTAAACGTTCTCGAATCCACCTGGAGCACGCTTGAGAGGGCCCACCATGTCGAGTCCCCAACATGAGAAGGGCCACGATGGTGGGATACAAATCAACTCGTGAGCTGGGACATGTTGTTGCTTAGCGAAGAACTGACATGATTGACAACGGCGGACTAAGTCTTCTGCATCTTTCAGGGCGGAGGGCCAATAGTACCCAGATCTGAAGATTTTTCTGACTAATGTTCTTGATGCTGCGTGATTGCCACAACACCCAGAATGAACCTCATTCAGTATTTTTTTGCCTTCTTCTGGTGAAATGCACTTGAGGACTCCTGATGAGGCGCCGCGTCGATATAACTTGTCCCCGACTAGAACATAGTTTTTGCTACATCTGGTGACTTGCTCTGCTGCAGTTTTGTCACTTGGCAATTGTGCTCCTTGAAGTAGTCAATGAAAATTTTAGTCCAGTCGGGTGATATTGTTAAGATTTGTGCAGAGGGTGTTGGGTCGGTTTCTTCCTTCTAATGAATAGAGGGTTTAGATAACTCATGTATGAAGATGCCGCTAGGAACAGAGGCTATGTCGGATCCCAATTTTGCTAGAACGTCAGCAGCAAAATTGAGATCTCGGGTAATATGAATGAGTTCCAATCCTGAGATTTTTTCTCTAGCTTGCGGACTTCAGCACAGTAGCCATCCATTGTTTCCTTGGTGCAGTCCCAATCTTTGTTGACTTGATGAATCACCACGGAAGAGTCGCCATAAACTAGTAGTCGCTTGATTCCCAATATGACTGCTAGTCTTAACCCATGTGTAGTAGCGCTTCGTACTCTGCTTCATTATTGGTGGCTGGCCACATGATTTGCAGGACATACTTGAGTTGCTCTCCTGCAGGAGATACAAGTAAAACTCCAGCACTGGCGCCTCCGAGTTTTAGGGACCCATCAAAGTACATCTTCCAATGTTCCGGAATAGCTGTGTCTTGATCCTGCTGAAATTCTGTCCACTCGGCGACGAAATCAGCCAGGGCTTGCGACTTGATTGCCTTTCTTGGAGTGAACTTAATATTGAGTGCTCCCAACTCGACTGCCCATTTAGAAATTCTTCCTGTAGCATCACGGTTGTGAAGGATTTCTCCCAATGGAAAATCCGTGACAACTGTGATTTTGTGGGATTCAAATAGTGTTGTAGCTTCCTTGATGATATGAGTAAAGCATAGAGCAACTTTTGAACTTGCGGGTACCTGACTTTTGAGTCGGAAAGTACCTCGCTGATGTAGTATACTGGTCGCTGAGTATTGTAGACGTGCTGCTCATCTTTGTGTTCCACTATTATTGTTGTACTTACAACATGTGTGGTAGCCGCGATGTATAGCATCATTGGTTCCCTGGGTTCTGGCGGTGTGTTAGTATAGGAGAATTGGTGAGGTATCCTTTGAGTTGTTCAAAGGCCCTGTCCGCTTCTTCCGTCCACTGAAATTTATCACCGGCTTTGAGTAGTTTGAAGAAAGGTAGTCCTTTTTCTCCCAACCGTGAGATAAATCTGTTAAGTGCAGCCATACACCCAGTGAGCTTTTGAACGTCCTTAACCGAGGTTGGTGGCTTCATGCTGGTGATAGCCTTGATCTGCTTTTGGCTAGCCTCGATGCCTCAATGGCTAACTAGGAAGCCGAGTAGTTGGCCTGAGGGTACTCCGAATACACATTTTGTGGGGTTGAGCCTCCATTTATAAGTGCGTAGTCGGGTAAAAGTTTCCTCTAGGTCTGATATGAGGGTAGTCGGATCCTTTGTTTTATAACCACATCATCAACGTAGGCTTCCGCATTGCGGCCAATTTGGTCGCCTGGGCAATCTTGGATAGCTCGCTGATAAGTGGCTCCTGCATTCTTTAATCCAAAGGACATAGTTTTATAACAGTAGGCACTGAAGGGAGTTATAAACGATGTCTTTGGCTGGTCTTCTTCTTTGAGAGCAATCTGATGGTACCTTGAGTAACAATCCAGAAAGGATAATAGAGCAGAACCTGCGGTGGCATCAACTATTTGATCTATCCTTGGTAATCCCAAGGGATCCTTTGGACAGTGCTTATTGAGGTCCGTGTAGTCGACACACATGTGCCACTCTGCGGAGTTCTTCTTCTTTACTAGTACTGGGTTAGCTAACCACTCAGGGGGAGAATTTCTCTGATGAACCCGGCTGCGAGTAGCTTAGCTATTTCCTTCTTGATTGCCTCTTTCTTCTCTGGTGAGAATCTTCGCAGTCTTTGTTTGATGGGTCTAGAGCCCTCTTTTAATTCCAACTTGTGCTCAGCCAAGTTCCTTGGAATGCCTGGCATGTCAGCCGGCTTCCAAGCAAATATATCTTTGTTTGCTCTGAGGAATTGGTGAGCGTGAGTTCCTATTCCTCAGATAGGTGAGCGCTGATAACCGCTGTCTTTGAAGGATCGCTAGTTTCCAGATCAATAGATTTTGTAGAGACTTCTCCTAGTGGTTGGATAGTACCCGCCTTCTTGGTTGGGATTTCTGAATTGGCGTTATGTACCATCTGCGCGAGTTCCTGTACTTCTAGGGTGAGTTGAGCCTTTTCCGCGATTTGGACAGCTTATGTGTCGCATTCGAAGGATCGCTTCAAGTCACCCTTGAAAGTTAGAATAACTTTAGGACCCGGCATCTTCAGTAGAAGGTATGGTGGCACTGCCATAAATTTGGCGATAGTTGGCCGTCCAATATGGCGTGATATGATGATTCGAAGTCGGCTACCTCGAAACTGATGTACTCGGTGCGATAATTGACCTGAGTTCCAAAAGTGACGGGTAGTATTATTCTTCCGAGTGGTATGGCTACCTTTCCGGGTACTATGCCATAAAAGGGAGTGCTTGATGGTGTGAGCTGAGTTGCTAGGTCCAAGTTCATCTTGCATAGGGTACTTGCGAAGATGACGTTGAGTCCTGCTCCTCCATCAATGAGTACTCTTCCCAATTTGAACCCGGCGACCGTAGGATCCAGTACTAGCGGGTAGTGCCCTGCGTTGGAGACGGGTCCATTGGTTTGCTCGAGAGAAATTGATCGGGTGCTCAGACCAATCAAGGTATCTGGAAGTCGCTGGTTCAGTGGACATAATCTCCCGTAAAGAAAGCTTCTGGAGACGCTTGCTATCGCTGGTGGTTACTCCCCCGAATATAACATTGATGGTGCCTTTGGGGGTTGGAAACCGTCAGCGTCATGCTGAGGGTCTTGGGCTGCTTTCTTCCTTTGTCTCTTTTCTGTTTTTATTGAAGTCAGAATTCAAACCTTGTTCTTTAAGTTGTCGACAATGCCTAGCCAGGTGTCCTCCTTTTGGATGGAAAGGACATGGGCCGTCTAGGGGGTCATCGAAGCTTGAAGGTTTGTTCCCTTTCTTCTGAGGTTCCATGGCTGCAACAGTGTTGTCCTCGGTCTTTTGCGGGTGTTTTGCTGAGCAGTCTGGATCCCTCTCTGGTTATTTCCCTGATCACCCTGTGTGTTCCTCTCGGGGAAGCGCTCTTGTGTGCGTTCTTCTGTTGCCATCATGGAATTTACTGCCCGATGGAACTCGTCGGCGGTGGTCGGGTCATGCTTGATGAAATCCTTGTAATTGTACCTTTCGCAAATTCCATTGCCTAAAAGGTCGATGACTTCTCTATCTGTTATGTCTGAGACTGTGGAGCGGATCTCGGAGAAACGTCTGTAGTACTCTCACATGGTCTCATTTTTCTGCTGCTTGCAGGTTCTAAGTTTAGGCTGAGGGTCTGATCTCTCAGGGACACCTGCAAAGTTCTCTATGAAAATGCGGTGAAGTTGTTCCCAAGAATCAATGGACTCGGGGTTAAGTCTGTCAAACCAGGCAAGAGGCATTGTCTCTAAAGCCATGGGGAGAAATAATGCTTTGACATCATTGCTTCCTCAAGCTAACTCGACTGCTTGAGCATACAGCCTGAGCCACCATTTGGGTTCTGTCTTCTCGTCGTACTTTGAGTAGTTCCCGGGTTTGAACTTTCGTGGGAACGGGACTGCTCGGAGCCTCTGGGAAAAGCAGCAGGGGAAGCGATCGACTGCGTCGGATGCTAAGATGGAGACTCCTCGATGTGATGATTTAGCTCCTTCTTCGGCTTGGTCAGGGACTCAGTTGCCCAGGCGACTCCTGGCCGGGACTCGGCCGAGCCGTTCATGAATAGGTCGCCTCTGGCTTGGATGAGATGAGTCCTGATCATCAGCTAACGACTCAAGGTTTCTACCTTTGAGTTGTAGCGGGTAGTCTGAAGCATGATCAATCGTCGCTCTTCATCAGGGGTGAGGTTGTCTTTGGCTCTCATCTCCGTGGCTAAAGCCATGATGTTTGGTAGGGTGTCTGATATACCTTGTGACCAGCGACCCTCATGAATTCAGGTTCGAGGTTGAGTGAACAGTCAGCTCGTCGTCGATTGTGGTCATTCTGGGACTGGATCTCCTGATCACGCAGATTACGAGCTTGACGTTCAGCTTCCTCTTCCAGACGCCTTCGACTATTATAGTCTTCAAGTCGGACTTGGTAGCGCTCCATGGCCTCCTTACGATGAGTTGCTCGCTGTCTATGGGCGTCTTTTGCCAAATTTCTCCTTAGTCTCTCTGCTTTTAAGGTCTCAATTTCACCGGGTCCTTCTGGATCGTCATCAGATATCATACTCAAGGTCTCGTCATCTCGGAAGACATCTGGAGGAGTCGGAGGTCGTAGAGATGGCTGGTGTCCTGCCATGAAGGCTTCGCGAGTGTGGCTTTGGTTTATTGATCCCGGTGTGACCGAATCCAGGGTAGAAGCACTGGAGATTAGCTTTGTTGAGGTGTCGTGCTCCTCAAAGGGTAGTTGATGTCCGTATTGATACGGGAATTGTTGGTCGATTGTGCCAACCAACCTAGCCGGAGCGGGTTGTATTGGCCAATGGACGATGTTACCTTCCTCGGTTGAGCTGAAAACGAGTCCCTGCTGAGCTCATGTCAGAGGGATTTGTTGAAGCTTTTGGAAGTTTAATCCAATCAACTCTTGAAAGCTTTTGGTTGAGTTATGCAGTCCAAAAGGGATATGGTGTGTGGAGTCCAAGTCCTTTCCGGATCGAGAGTTCGTATCCGGGTAGGAGTCGGATGACTTTGCCTGGTCCCCAGATTCTTGCGATTCTTGGATTATGAGGTTTGCTAGGTCTCGGACGAGATGATCTATCTTTGGCGTGGCTTGCGCTTCTGATTCAGTTTGGAGTTGTTGATGCAGCTTCCCTTGATCATCCGCGATGCAAGTCCACGAGCCAAAAACAAAAATTGATCCCGCCGAGAACATGTTGAAGTGGTTCGTCAAGCTCTTGACCGCGGAATCGCCGAGAGCCCCTACCTGGTGCGCCAACTGTCGGTGTTTGTCAACCGGCAACTCGTCTTGGGGATTCCTAGACGATTTGTTCGGTGGGGATCGGCTTTCATAGAACTCGGCGAGTACACAGGGACATCGATTTATACTGGTTCAGGCCGCTTAATAGTGTAATACCTTACATCCAGTGGTGGCGTGTGCCTTGTGTTATGATCTCAGATTCAATGATAGGGGTTGGCGCCCGCTTCCCCTTATATAATCGGGTGAAGCTTAACACTAACCGAGTCCTAGTCGGTTACAACAGAGGAGTCTTATTCTAATTACAAGACTTCCTTTAGAACTCGACTAAGTTACAATGAGAGTCCTAATCTATATCCACTTTGTAACATATCTTCGGATCTTCTCACGACGTCCAGAGTTGGTCCGAGTAATCATCTTCTGATGATGTCTCTGACATTCTGGTCCGTCAGTGGGTCCCGGTGGGGCATCCATAACTATGCAGAAAATTTAAGAAAACTAAATTACTTATGAAATGAAAAATGATTATGGATGCAAAGATATTTTTGTGCCACCACAGTAAATATTCTTTCGGGTTTTTACACACCGTAAAAATTATTTACGCAGGGCCTGATTTATGTTTTCATATTTTTATTTGGTTTTCAAATGCAAATGCAGAAATGAAAGTGCAAGAAAGTAAATATGGATAACTACCGAGTTACCTCCCGGTGAAGGTTCGGGGTTTAAAGTCCACCAAAATGGACTTCTCCAAAGTTGTCATTCTAGAGGGGTTGTAGTCTTCCCTGAGGATGGTGCTGTGGTGACTGTTGATCTCCCTCTTCACTTACCACCTTTGCTGTTGAACTTAACTCAGGCTTTGTCTTGAATGGAAAACATTCTTCTTGTCCATTGATGTTGAGTCTGACTTCTCCAATTCCCATGTCGATGTGGGCATTTGCAGTACTTAGAAAGGGTCTCCCTAAAATGAGTGACACTTTCGAGTCTGATTGCATGTCCAGTACCACAAAGTCAACTGGTACGAAGAACTCTCTAATCTTGACTGGAATGTCTTCAGCAATCCCTACTGGATAGCGGAGTGATTGATCAGAAAGTTGCAGGCACATTGATGTTGGGACAAGTTTTGAATGATGAAGTTTATCAAAGACTGTCTTGGGCATCACGCTCACACTTGCTCCGAGATCACATAGCGCATTGTTGAAGTGTTGATCACCGATTGAACAGTCGATAGTAGGGCATCCTGGATCTTTCTTCTTTGTGTGGAGAAGTGTTGAGGATGGCCGCACTACACTCTTCTGTCAGTTTGATCACCTCAGTGGTGGGCAGTGGTCGTGTGTTGTTGAGGATGTCTCTTAGATATCTTGCATAGGTGGGTACCTTTATAGCATCTAACAGAGGAATATTGATATATAATTTTTGAATTACGTCAACAAACTTATTGAACTGCTCATCCTTGTAATTGTACCTTTCGCAAATTCCATTGCCTAAAAGGTCGATGACTTCTCTATCTGTTATGTCTGAGACTGTGGAGCGGATCTCGGAGAAACGTCTGTAGTACTCTCACATGGTCTCATTTTTCTGCTGCTTGCAGGTTCTAAGTTTAGGCTGAGGGTCTGATCTCTCAGGGACACCTGCAAAGTTCTCTATGAAAATGCGGTGAAGTTGTTCCCAAGAATCAATGGACTCGGGGTTAAGTCTGTCAAACCAGGCAAGAGGCATTGTCTCTAAAGCCATGGGGAGAAATAATGCTTTGACATCATTGCTTCCTCAAGCTAACTCGACTGCTTGAGCATACAGCCTGAGCCACCATTTGGGTTCTGTCTTCTCGTCGTACTTTGAGTAGTTCCCGGGTTTGAACTTTCGTGGGAACGGGACTGCTCGGAGCCTCTGGGAAAAGCAGGGGAAGCGATCGACTGCGTCGGATGCTAAGATGGAGACTCCTCGATGTGATGATTTAGCTCCTTCTTCGGCTTGGTCAGGGACTCAGTTGCCCAGGCGACTCCTGGCCGGGACTCGGCCGAGCCGTTCATGAATAGGTCGCCTCTGGCTTGGATGAGATGAGTCCTGATCATCAGCTAACGACTCAAGGTTTCTACCTTTGAGTTGTAGCGCGGTAGTCTGAAGCATGATCAATCGTCGCTCTTCATCAGGGGTGAGGTTGTCTTTGGCTCTCATCTCCGTGGCTAAAGCCATGATGTTTGGTAGGGTGTCTGATATACCTTGTGACCAGCGACCCTCATGAATTCAGGTTCGAGGTTGAGTGAACAGTCAGCTCGTCGTCGATTGTGGTCATTCTGGGACTGGATCTCCTGATCACGCAGATTACGAGCTTGACGTTCAGCTTCCTCTTCCAGACGCCTTCGACTATTATAGTCTTCAAGTCGGACTTGGTAGCGCTCCATGGCCTCCTTACGATGAGTTGCTCGCTGTCTATGGGCGTCTTTTGCCAAATTTCTCCTTAGTCTCTCTGCTTTTAAGGTCTCAATTTCACCGGGTCCTTCTGGATCGTCATCAGATATCATACTCAAGGTCTCGTCATCTCGGAAGACATCTGGAGGAGTCGGAGGTCGTAGAGATGGCTGGTGTCCTGCCATGAAGGCTTCGCGAGTGTGGCTTTGGTTTATTGATCCGGTGTGACCGAATCCAGGGTAGAAGCACTGGAGATTAGCTTTGTTGAGGTGTCGTGCTCCTCAAAGGGTAGTTGATGTCCGTATTGATACGGGAATTGTTGGTCGATTGTGCCAACCAACCTAGCCGGAGCGGGTTGTATTGGCCAATGGACGATGTTACCTTCCTCGGTTGAGCTGAAAACGAGTCCCTGCTGAGCTCATGTCAGAGGGATTTGTTGAAGCTTTTGGAAGTTTAATCCAATCAACTCTTGAAAGCTTTTGGTTGAGTTATGCAGTCCAAAGGGATATGGTGTGTGGAGTCCAAGTCCTTTCCGGATCGAGAGTTCGTATCCGGGTAGGAGTCGGATGACTTTGCCTGGTCCCCAGATTCTTGCGATTCTTGGATTATGAGGTTTGCTAGGTCTCGGACGAGATGATCTATCTTTGGCGTGGCTTGCGCTTCTGATTCAGTTTGGAGTTGTTGATGCAGCTTCCCTTGATCATCCGCGATGCAAGTCCACGAGCCAAAAACAAAAATTGATCCCGCCGAGAACATGTTGAAGTGGTTCGTCAAGCTCTTGACCGCGGAATCGCCGAGAGCCCCTACCTGGTGCGCCAACTGTCGGTGTTTGTCAACCGGCAACTCGTCTTGGGGATTCCTAGACGATTTGTTCGGTGGGGATCGGCTTTCATAGAACTCGGCGAGTACACAGGGACATCGATTTATACTGGTTCAGGCCGCTTAATAGTGTAATACCTTACATCCAGTGGTGGCGTGTGCCTTGTGTTATGATCTCAGATTCAATGATAGGGGTTGGGGCGCCCGCTTCCCCTTATATAATCGGGTGAAGCTTAACACTAACCGAGTCCTAGTCGGTTACAACAGAGGAGTCTTATTCTAATTACAAGACTTCCTTTAGAACTCGACTAAGTTACAATGAGAGTCCTAATCTATATCCACTTTGTAACATATCTTCGGATCTTCTCACGACGTCCAGAGTTGGTCCGAGTAATCATCTTCTGATGATGTCTCTGACATTCTGGTCCGTCAGTGGGTCCCGGTGGGGCATCCATAACTATGCAGAAAATTTAAGAAAACTAAATTACTTTTATGAAATGAAAAATGATTATGGATGCAAAGATATTTTTGTGCCACCACAGTAAATATTCTTTCGGGTTTTTACACACCGTAAAAATTATTTACGCAGGGCCTGATTTTATGTTTTCATATTTTATTTGGTTTCAAATGCAAATGCAAATGAAAGAAATGAAAGGCAAGAAAGTAAATATGGATAACTACCGAGTTACCTCCCGGTGAAGGTTCGGGTTTAAAGTCCACCAAAATGGACTTCTCCAAAGTTGTCATTCTAGAGGGGTTGTAGTCTTCCCTGAGGATGGTGCCTGTGGTGACTGTTGATCTCCCTCTTCACTTACCACCTTTGCTGTTGAACTTAACTCAGGCTTTGTCTTGAATGGAAAACATTCTTCTTGTCCATTGATGTTGAGTCTGACTCTCCAATTCCCATGTCGATGTGGGCATTTGCAGTACTTAGAAAGGGTCTCCCTAAAATGAGTGACACTTTCGAGTCTGATTGCATGTCCAGTACCACAAAGTCAACTGGTACGAAGAACTCTCTAATCTTGACTGGAATGTCTTCAGCAATCCCTACTGGATAGCGGAGTGATTGATCAGAAAGTTGCAGGCACATTGATGTTGGGACAAGTTTTGAATGATGAAGTTTATCAAAGACTGTCTTGGGCATCACGCTCACACTTGCCCGAGATCACATAGCGCATTGTTGAAGTGTTGATCACCGATTGAACAGTCGATAGTAGGGCATCCTGGATCTTTTTCTTTTGTGGAGAAGTGTTGAGGATGGCCGCACTACACTCTTCTGTCAGTTTGATCACCTCAGTGGTGGGCAGTGGTCGTTTGTTGTTGAGGATGTCTCTTAGATATCTTGCATAGGTGGGTACCTTTATAGCATCTAACAGAGGAATATTGATATATAATTTTTGAATTACGTCAACAAACTTATTGAACTGCTCATCCGTTGTGGTTCTCCTCTTTCTACGTGGAAATGGTAGGTGGTTGGTGTCATGATAGTCTTGCATCATTTCTGGTAGTGGTGGATCTATTTCTTCAGCTTCATCGTCTTTCCTTCTTCTGTCACAGTTGGCATCACTGGTGCTATGTGTCCTCTTGCTCCTTTGGATATGGGGGATCATGAGTGACCTTCCCACCTCTTGTAGTTATAGCTTGTGTCTGCTCAGGGTTAGTGGCAACAGGCAAAACAGCAGCCAATTTGGCTAAATGTAACTCTATCTTTTTATTTATATTGGTTTGTTCTTTAGAGCAGCAGAAGAAAACTCATCCATTTTTGCATTTATATCCTCTAAGGCTTTATCTTTGAAAACAAGCTTCCTAATAATAGTGTCATTAACTCTAGCCTGCTCTACGATTATATCTCTTAAAGGCATTTTCTTAAAATGGGAAGCATTGAAATTGTCTGAGGACATACCTTGATAAGTGGAGTGTTGATTCCATCCTTGCTTACGTAGTGTAGAAGAGTTGTTGATGATGTTTGCATTGTCTTGATTGTTCTCTTCACTTCTAGTCTGAGCATCGAATGCATCTTGAATAGCTTGACGATCTCTTTTGTATTTCTCGCGTTGGTCTAACCATCCTAGTAACACATCCATCTTTGTTGTCAGTTCCTTACTTCTTCTGGGGCTTCCTCCATCTGGTGACTGCGTTGATTCTTGTCTTGTTTCCAGCTTTGATTCTCAGCTATCTTCTCCATAAGGACTTCAGCTTTCCCAGGAGTAAGTGGCATAAATGACCATCCGCAGTAGACATCTAGTTGCTCACGTGACTTTTGGAGTGAGTCCACTGTAGAATCCGTGCATGAGCAACCAATCTTCCATTCCATGGTGCGGGCATTCTGAAATGTAGTCTTGAATGCGATCCCAAGCTTCTGGAATGGTTTCTCCTCTATGCTGCTGAAAACTTATAATCTTTCCTCTTAAGGCATTGGATTTGCCTATAGGGAAAAACCTCGATAGAAAAGCTTCTGAACATTTGTCCCATGTGTTGATGTCTTCCTTATTAGTGTAGAACCACTGCTTCGCTCTTCCCTCCAGTGAGAATGGGAATAACCGAAGAAGTATGATGTCTTGGGAAATTTTTTGATGATGATGGTGCTTCTGATCTCCAAGAAATTTTGCAGATGGGCAGTAGCATCTTCTTGTGCTTTTCCACTGAATGTAGTAGCTTGGACTAGGTTGATAAGTCTTGGCTTGAGCTCAAACTCTAAGTTATCCGTTTGGAGTGTTGGTCCAGTCCGAATGTTTCCAATGTTGGGAGCAGAGAACTCTAGCAAAGTCTTGTTAGCCATCGTCCTCACTACCTGACTCGATCTTTTCTAGGTTGAGTTGCTTTTTGATAGAACAGTGATTGATCACAACTGAACCTGTATTACCCTGTATAAGATATAAACAAAAGTAGAACAAGGGTAATCCTGTAAAGACAGAAGTGATGATTGTAATCTAGATTATATATGTTCGATGAATTCTTCTGTAGCCATATAAAAGTTCCTAAAGCTCCCCGGCAACGGCGCCAGAAATGCTTGTTGGTATTTCTTAGCATCGCTACCAAAAGTAGGTTAGACTCTACCCCCGGTACTAATGCCAAGAAATGTGGGTAGACATCTCATAGCATCACTCTAACGCTAGGCTGTCACCACTAGCAGTAACACTAGAGACGTGAAAGTATTTATATCACGACACTTTGATAAGATATTAAATAAAGGTTATCCGCAAGCGCACAGATAAAATACACCTGTTGTAGCATTTCACCCAGGAATATTCCAAGTATCATTATTTATAATTCTACCATCGGGAGCTTAATAGGGTTAAGAATAAGAATGATATGGCTTTAGAATTGCAAACATATATAATTAGACATGAATCTAATCACTCATCTAATACAGGGGTAAGGCAAAAGGATAATGATAATGACAATCAAGGTAAATAACAGAGACTAGCAGGGAATTCATAATTAGAGAGAGAGACTCATATGATCAAGCAGAATTGAGAACTAATTGATACGTTAAGAGATTAGACTCCTAAGTTATATTAATTCTATTAAGTCTAAGTTAGTCCTAGCATATGATATCATATAAAGCATAATTAATCATCCACCCATACATAAGGAACATTATGAAAGAAGTTCATATCCAGAGTAATTCCTTCAGTGTAACCAGGTTCTACTTGTCCTAGACTCGGGGAGTGGACTACAAAGGACTCAACAAGGCTATAAAATTCACCCTCGCAATCTACCACTTGCTGGCCCAGAGAATAGGGTGCATTCGTAGGTAAACATAATCTAAGCACCATGCCGATGGAATATTATGATTCCCAGTCAACTTTATTTGACCTTTCGCAAGTAAGTAGTCAAATCTTATCGGCTTTTGTGATGTCAAAACTGTATTTGCTTATTTCCTTTTCTGTATTTTTAGCCTTTGCCCAAGGCATATATTCAATATTTGTCCAAGCCCAATCAACAGCAGCCACTTCATCCTCACTTTCATCACTTGTTTCATCATTTTCTTCTTGTATAAAGAATGAGTTCTCTGCATTGATGGCCTTTTGAGGCTTGAACACTTGATTGTATCTATTTTGTGCATCGATACTTGCCACTTTCTTGGCCAAATCAATCAGGCTGGTACAACCAAAACCAACCTTTTCCCTGATGGCTGGTATTAGCCCTCGAATTGCAATGCTAACCATCTCTGGATCTGACAATGTTAAGGTATATCATTGATTCTTAATATCTCTAAACCTCTGGAGATAGTGGCTTCCCGACTCATTGTTCCCCTGTTCCACATCTACTAAATCTGCAATCCCTTTTTCTAGGACCCCAGAATCGAAGTACTGATGGAATTTGTTCTCCAAATCCTCCCATCCTTGAATAGAATTTGGTGGCAAAGATGAAACCATGAAAAAGCTGATCCAGACAGAGAGAGAGGGAACATTTGAACTTTGAGTGCTGGCTCATCACTGACTTCCCCAAGTTGTACCAGGAACTGAGTTATGTGCTCCATGGTTGTTACTGTGCATGTTCCCATAAACTTGGTAAAGTTAGGAACTTTGTATCTTGGAGGAAAGGTAACTGGATCATACCACTCCGGATATGGCTTTTTATAAGTAGTCAGTGTATTCTTCGGTTTCAAACCGAATTGTTTCTGAACGATATCGGTTACTTGATTCATCAATTGATCAACCTGACTCACGGCCTCTGATAGCCGATGTTTTGCCCCCCAAAAGTATTGTTTTGATACCCTGGATTTTCATGAGCATCCAAAGTATAGTAATCAGATACATAATGATAACCAGGAGGAATATCACCAGGTGCTACCCTTCCTTGATAAGGTGGTGCATTGAAGTCTCTAGTAATGCTCCTCGCATATGGAGTTATTTTTATAGCCGATGAGTGGATGTTGTTACTCATATTTGGTTGTTGCACTTGCGCTGCATTATGCCCCCATTGACTCCAGGGCCGCTTATCATCTGTTGATTTCCATTGCCATTACGGCCATTTGACATCTGTTGATCCCTAGAAGCTCCAGCTCCTTGATTGTTCCCAACTGTATATGTTGGACCCCTTCTTTCAGTACCCAAGTTGAAAGCTTCTTTGATGGCATTTGAGATGCTATTGAGGAATGTCTCATTGTGGACAGTAAGGGTAGCAGACATTACTCTGCCAATTGTTTCCTGCATGGCATTGTGCTGTATTTGAATCATCGGGTCCTCCTGACCCTCTAAGATCACCCTTGGAAGATGAGTTTTCTAGAAAACATTATTTTCCCTGGTTATACTGAAGCTTAATAAGCACACGTACCGATACTGCTCAACAGTTTGCTCCACTAAGCGTTTGATGTCATCTGGGAGCTCATACATTGTCACATTCAAAACTTCATCGTTGTTGAACGTCATGGTCAAATGACTATGGTCCCACCGGGCGTGCCAAAAGAATGTGTTGACACGAAAATTTGACTAGACGTCAACACACTCGACCACGGTCCTCAGAGGCCATGCGGAGCAGGGTTTTGACCTCCTGGACCTTCAAAAGGTGGCGGTGCCAATTCTTGGTGAGAACGACCTCGGGGCGTGCCAGCCAACTTGACCTACAGTTGACAAGGAGAAAGAAAATGATATCAAATCGTGGAACCTGCCGGTTTGATGCCAGACAGTTCCAAATTGTGCGGCTCTGATATAGCCATTGTCATAGGATTTTGACTACGAAGTCAACTCCCAATAAAGGATTAAAAACACTGACATTATTTGAAGTAAAAATGGCTATTGAGGATGCAAAGAAAATATAAGAAAAAGACCAGCCGAATAACTTAAAATATGAAAGGTATATAGATCTATCACTACTGCAGAACGGGCCTTTAGCCCCGGGCCATTTTGGCCTTTAGCCCCGGTTCCCTCGCCCGGGGCTAAAGGGGGACTAAAGAGGCCTCTAGTCGGGCCACGGTGGCTGGCCTCTTTAGTCCCGGTTGGTATTACCAACCGGGGCTAAAGAGGCTGGCCTCTTTTTTCTTTTTCCTTTTTTCTTTTTCTTTTTTCTTTTTCTTTTCTTTTCAATTGGTTATCGTTTTCGGTTTTACAATTACATTAGGTTTTCTAATACATATTCTTCGCTGCTAATGTATGTATACGCGTACCTATAATAAATATATATATACACATAAAATTTATAATTACACATAAATAAAATATGAAACTATAGATATATTATGGAGCTAGCTATACATATGTACATAAAATATACAACATTATCCATGCATCCTTGATATTTACAACACAAATATTGTTCCTGACTTAAAGGTCATATAAGTGTTCGTCTTGGTTTGGCTTCATTGGTTCATCTTTGTTAAACCAGTACTCGGTGCCAGACTTGAGGACATGGTCATTAAGGAAGCCAGCGATGGTGTCTTGAATTGCTTTGAGGCGGACCTTATCCATCACCTGGTTCTTCAACCATGTCTCCTTCAATTTGGATTAAAGGAAAAAGAAAGTATTAGCCTACATAATATTTATGTAATAGCAACAAAAAATGAAATGGATTTATTTACAGGTTACGTACTTGTTGACTCTGTAGAAAAGTTCTTTTTTCATACACCGTCAGGAACTCACAAACATAGTACGTACATAAATTGTTTCCCGGTGACTGCCGTAGAACCCACTGTACAAGATATAAAAAGATTACTCTCGGCTGAGCACGCGTCTGCTGAGTGATGCTAATTAAGGTAAAGATGTGGGGAGGTAGTACAACTTACATTTAGTTGTAGAGGATCAGGAAGTTGCGCTTTTAGATTCGGACGGTGTTTCTCAACAAACCAAGCACAAACCCTGCACAATATAATTGGATCGTTAATTAACTATTGCAGAGTTAAAGAACAGGAATCAATATTTAAATATCAAATTTACCCTCGGATAATATCTATCATATCTTGGTAATCTTCTTGTGGTTTTCTCAGAGAGTCATAGATTAGCAAACAACTCTCGTGGAGTTGAACACAATTAGTATCCAGTGAAACCTACATTTATTTATAGAGTCAACATATATATTTTTATGTCAACCTATAATAAAATATGCATATGATAACAAACACTCACCCAAAGTTGTAGGGGAATAGTATATATCTTTTGTCCCTTTGGTTTATGAAGAACCTCCGGAAATTCCTCTCTGTTTGAGTTTTCCATGCATCGGGGGGAGTACTTGGGTCCTTGAATACGATATATGGATCGATGAAACCAATCTCCTTGTCATTTTTACGCCTGAGTTGTCTCATCATGTTTCTGCATATGTTTAGAAACGCTTGCTAGTGTGAGGATAATTACTTATACATATACATAAGCTAAAGTGAGATTATTAAAAGAAACAATCACTTACAGGCAAAAGCAGCTGATGAGAGATTTGTCGAGAGCGTCCATGTGGCAAAGCTGATGTAACTCATTAAACTAAACATATATTATGTGATCATCACGAAAGTAATCATGGTCTCTAATTCTGACGCAAATATAGTCATCAGCTTTTCTGCGACACGCTGTGAGGTACCACTGATTTAGCAAGTGCATTTGTGTACCAAGATTCCTCAGGGCCGCAGGGTTGTATAGACTTTGACCATATACATATGCCCTCTGCCATTTATCAACTTCTGGAGCACTTTTGATGTCTGCTTCTTCGAGTATGTTTTCCACATTTAAACCAGTTTCCTCGAAAAATTTGAGCAGTTGCTCAGGATCAACGTCTCCATATGTTCGTTGTATGATGTCCATGTTTGTACTGTATTCATTCCCAACAACTAGAGGGGGCACTGATTATTGCGTTTATTCCCCGAGTTGTGGGACACCCTTTCCTACTCTCTTCTTTGTCTTCTTCGCCTCCTCAATAGATTTGCTGAGTGTGCGCTCATAGTCTGATTTTGGCGAAGCCTTATGGGCAGCACGTACCTTTTCTGGTGAGTGTTCACAGTTTGCCTTAGTTTTTTAGGACGTACGAAAAGGTACGGCTTCTCCGGGTTTTGCTTTGCTCGACTTCTAGCAATGGCACCGTCGAAGAACTTGTTCAAGTCTTTTTGCACTGCAGCTTCAGTCTCCTTATCGGTCTTGTCATAGGGAAGTTTTGTCATCTTGGGAATGATAGCTGGTTTTCTCACAGAGACTATCTTCTTCGGAGGTGGTGGGGCTCACGCCTTTGTTTGTGCGACAGGCCTCTTCTTTGTTGGCGGTGTCGGTGTTGGAGCCCACTGTGGAGGAGATGGTGGGGCCGGTGGCGGTGATGCATCACGTCGTGGGGGAGATGGGGTCGGTGGCGGTGTTGGATCCCGTCGTGGAGGATTGGTGGGGCTGGTGAAAGGTCCTAGTTTGGTTTTGGTAATTGAGTGAGAACTTAGGTGGACTAATATGTGTTTAAAGTGAATTACACAGGTGATTAGTCCACAGGTGATCATGTGTGAGCAACATATGCCATAGAGGAGAAATGGCTTGGAATATGTTGCAACGCTCACACATGTGAAGAAGGAGCTTAATGCACATGAAACATGACATGTGGTCATGTGGCTAAGATGGTGAAGATCAAGGCAAGACTTGGCTTGATGGACCGGTTGCGAAGGTGAAGGGCAAGTTGAGGCTTTGAAGCCGTTGGTACCGAGTGTCGGGAGGCTTAAGCAAGACTTGGCGCCGAAGGACCAAAGCGATGGTGAAGAGCAAGTGATGTCAAGATCGATGGACCATGG